>JANTPZ010027021.1:0-16417 GCA_025593235.1 Vachellia pachyceras
GTTGATCAGTGTGTGTGTTCGTTCTTACTTCTTTAAAAATTAAATAATCCAATTTTATCGTTGAGCGCAATCCAGCCTGTCATAATTAAATTATTGTTATTAATTTTCTTGTAGAACGAGATCTCAAGCAACCCCGAATAAACATTTATCAACTTTTATAAAAAAAACATTTATCAATAACTTAATTTAATAATTTATTTAAAATTTGAATCTTAAATCATTGACGTGTTCCACCCTATCCCAATCATGTGTTTTAACTTTTAGGTAATACCTATTTAAATAGTCGATCAAGATTCAAGAGCAAAAGGAAAAATTCAAAATTATAAAAAAATCACCTATGACTGACAAGGCTAATTTAGAATATCAAATTATTGAAATTTCAATCAAATATCATGATTAATTTGGCCCCAAAAAAAACAAATATCATTATCCTTAACTGCAATTTTAAAAAGTTTTCTTTTGGCAAAAGATCATATAGATTAGACTCATCGGTCGCTAGTGACTGAATTTTGACAATCTGTCCGTCGATGATCCAACTTTTTTTGTTTTCTGGCCAATTTTTTTTTTTAAAAGAATTATCATGACACCTGAAAATGTCTAAAGGTGGTGTGAATTTCCTTAACTTCATTACTGAGAAGCCTTAACCCCTTTTAGCAATTGACATATTGTAAATCTGGACTATCAATTGTTGGAAATTGGAAACATGAATGTTGAAAATACAAAGGTTCAAAAATTCGGATCGGACATTGAATCGGTTAATGTAGTGGTTCAAGGCTTAATTGATCAGATCAGGGTCAGATCGACCATATTAAAATAATATTTAATTAATAATATTAAAAGCTAAACTCACTGCTCTATAATATTTGTATGAAAAATCATTATGGGATACATTAAAAGAAAATGAATTAGGGAAAAAATTTAAAAGAAAATGAGGACAAAATAGATTGATAGAGAGAGGATTGAGGTGTGTTGAGAAACTAAAAATGAAGACTCTGTTATATATAGAGGATTGATGTGTGTTGGGAAACCAATTGAAATCACTTGATTCTTCCTCCATTTATTATCATCTTACTATTTATTATATCCATTACTAAAAAAAAAGAGTAAAATTAAAACCTAACACAACACTTCTCCTTTACCTATCTTTCAAATGGATAGAATTAATGGGGTATTCTAGAAATGTCACTTCATACATATTCTATCCAATAAAAAAATCCACTTGAAACAATTTATGGATTAAAATTGTTTGAGATGGATTTTTTTATTAGGTGGAGTAAATATGAGGTGACACTCCATGAGTGCTGGAGTATTTCTCTTGAAATTGGTGACAAAAAATGAGAAATATATATATACTTTTGGAGCATCACATCACCTATATTCTCTACAATAAAAATATTGCAATTGTCTTTTTTTGTGAATCTCATAACCCACAAATATATCTTGATTATTTATTTCTCTTAATAACCTATTATAATAAATATTTGTGGAACCTGAAAAAAGGGTAATTGAAATATTTTTATTTAAAATAGCCTACAAAATGATCTATTTTCTTTCTTTTTTTAATTCATTCTGCCCGTAGCATCACAATATTGTTTGCCAAATATAGCATGGCATTTATTATATCTAGGTGATGACATTTATTTGTAAAATTCCATGACTCCTAAAGCAGAAAAAGCAAGACAAGCAACTTTAAAGGTTGAGAATCCAGAATATTTGCAGAGAGACTCAAACTCTTAGTTCTTTCTCTTCCATCATGAGGTTGTCCATGATTGAAACAAACTTGGCTTCTTTTGTTGCCCTATTTGTTTCAGGCATTATAAAGTCCACAACTACCACGTTCCCTTTCTCTGGCAATGATTCATGACATTTCTTCAACACTTCTACGCATTTTTCATCTGACCAATTGTGACACACAGCCTGCAAATATATTGCCATACTATTAACATTGATACCACTGTCGTATTTGATTCAATGATATATCTTACTCAATCCAATCCTAAATATGAAAATTGGTCTTAAAAATTAATGAAATTAGTTATTTGTAATAAGTGTACGTTGGTTTCTCCAAAGTATCATTTTTAAGTATATTATTCTCATTGTTGAAAATTCCATTTCATACATACAATCAAAAGGGAGAGGTTACAAAAATTGTAAATGTTGAAAGCAAAGTAGATAGATATCCTAAATCTATAATCAAAGTAACCCGTAACTAGTTTCTACATTTATGACAAGAGGGAATAAATATGTCATATAACAATATCTTTTACTCAAATGATAACTTGTCATTACAGATAAGATTTGAAGATAAGATGAAACTAACCTTTATTATCATGGCATCACCTTTTGGAACACCTTCAAACATATCTCTTCCAGCATGCTCAATCCCTTCACAAAAATGATTGATCATGATATCATTATTTGAAAATTCTTTTAAAACATTTAAAATTGCACCCTTAACATTTTTTTGTTAGTAAGATTCATAGTATTAAAATTAAAAGATTTGAACAGACACATCATATGAAGTCAGAGGATAAAAGATGCTTTTTTGTTTAATTATGGGCTTGTTTGGGAACACGGTGGATAAATGTTTTATGTAAGTTGAAGTAAATATGATAAAGATATTATTATTTCGTTTTGCGGAAAAACACTGTTAAACAGAATTTTGGACTCCTCAGAAATGTTGCCAAATAGAGCCTATAATTATTGACAACTGGCAAAACTAATTAAAAAGGGGGAAATGCTTGAAATTCCCTTAGGGTGTGTTTGGTTGGGGGGGAGAGGGGAGGGAATAGAGAGTATAATGGGATCTCCTTTTGTTTGGTTTGAACTTTTTGAAGGGGAAGGAATGAAAAATGATATTCTCTCTCCCCTTCCCTTCCTCTTTTTTTATTACCTCCAATTTGGGGGGTTTTGGAAGGAGTTGAAAATCTTGGACTAAAATGGCCTTGCTTTATTTTACTTATTCCGCCTGGTACCCTCGTCTCTTTCCCTTTCTTCATCATTTCCATCTAGTCGGAGCTTGCTTACTATACAAAGCTCTCTTCTTCTTTGCTCGAATGCAGCAATATGAGAAGACCACACAGGCATTCATCCAAACACTTGGATAAACATGATTCCTCCTATGCCTTACCAGACGACCTCCTTCACTTCATTCTTTCTAATCTCAGTTCCACTGCTTCTCGCCACTGGTTCATTACTGTCCTCTTAACATTCATTCAAAGTTCTAACTTTTTCTCATTTCTCATGCCCTATAGAATGGATTTTCATGCATTTTTTCAGATGCAAAAGGTTGAATCAACTGGATTTGAATAACCTTATGTTACACAGATGAAAGCTAAAAGCTGGTTAGAACATGCCCACCGATTTCTCCCGCGATGCGTCAGCGCCGGCAACGTCCATGCTTCATAAACTATCAGAGTGTTCAGAGTGTGTAGTTTATCATGTCCATCTTGAGAAAGAGGAAAGAAAGTTTGCTGATTTTTTTCTTGTAATTTGCCTGTTGCAGATCCAATTTTACTATCTAGAAAGTGGAGAAGGCGGTTTAAACTTGGAAGGATAAAATGGTAAATTGTTTATTAGTTTTCCTCCCTTCCCCTCTTGAACCAAACAAAAATCATTAAAAGTCATTCACCTTCCTTCTCCTTCAACCAAACCAAATAAGGTAACTTTATACCCTTCCATCCCTTACCCTTCCCTTTCCCCTCCATCAAACCAAACATAGCCTTACTATAAAATTTCTTGCTTTAGGGTTTTTGAGATGTAGGTTCATGAAGGGGTGCAACTAATTTTTAGCTAGTACAACTCTTATTCAATTTTATTCAACACATTTTTTAATTAGAATTAATATAATCTTTGGTTCTTTAATTTTACCTTCATTGTGGTCTTGGTCCTTTAAATTTAAAACTAGTAATTTGGTCAATCAAGTTTTATTTTATTTAAAATACCGATTTCTATAATATAATAAAAACTTAGACCACTTTACCTCTTAAGGGATCAGAACTACTGGTTTTAAAGTTAAAAAACCATAACCAAAATGAAGATAAACTTCATATATCTAATATTGTATTAACCCTATTAATTATGTGTAAATGTCTTTTGTTTTTCACATTGTTTAAGACAAATTGCATGCAGCCAAAGTTAGGTTGAATCCATATCCTTAAAAAAATTTCAGGTAATTTTAGACAATAAATTTTCCTCTAAAAATATATCAACAACTCATAGGAAAGAAACATCATCTCCACAAAAATCACGCATTTTGAATGACTTGGGGCAAGTCAAAATTGGCACCCTTAGTTGAAGGATACTTGGAGATAATCATTTTAAGGTTTTGACCAAAGCCTCCTCCAACATCAACTAGTGTTGATATTCCCTCAAATCCTTTATATATTTCTGGGATCCTTCTCATCTCCATATTGCAAACGTTGGACATTGCTTTGTTGAAATTATTGTTCCATGTTGGATCAGTCTTTGCATACTGGGACATAGGCATTCCATGGATTTTCTTGAACAAATCACTGTCCTCGTCTATTATTACATCTTTAAAGTTGGGCCTACATACATATGTAAGAAATAATCAATGAACAAGCATCCGTTTCAAGATGAAGGATTCCAGCGTATCTGTAGTTAGAATTTGGCTCCATTTACATATACCCATGCTGAATTTAGATCACAAGGATGGATCCAGATTTGAGACACATCAAATGCACCAGGGAGAAAAAAGAGATTTTTCCACCGAGGGGAGAGTGGGTGTTTCTTGCGTCTATCAGTTTCTGTAAGTGGGCATGATCCTTTATTAAATAAAATTGGATCATCGTGGGGATTAACTAGCCGTTCAATCACGATAAAAGCGATCAAAAATTCTTAAGGAATATTGCTCTTAAGATGACAATTATTCATCTTTTGATTTTGGAATTATCTTTAACCTAGCCGTACAAACATCACATTAAATTAAATTCTCTGACAAAGAAATTTGATTATATAAAATAATTTTAAACGAAGACCAGATCAAGAGTAAAGTACATCGTTAATTACCAAGCTTGCATGAGAGCAGGATGAGAGAAGATTGGTACGAATCCCATTGATGTACTCACAAAGTGCTTGCCAATGGAAGAAAGGGCATAGAGTCTCTCACAGTCTCACTGGAACCATCTTCTTCGCGCTTCTCACGTACCCTGCAACTCAGAAGAGAATGACTTGCGAGAAGCCTCAAGAGGCGATCGATTCTGAAAGCCAAGTCTTTGTGCTGAGATAAGCTTGGAAGCCGAGAGGCCACTTACGAAGCCGACAAGTGTCTTCCTCTTTCCTCAGCGATGATGTCGAATAAGTTCATTTCCATGGCGACGTTCAGAGCTGCAGAGAAGATCTGGCTCCTCTGAAGAAGAAACAATGCAAGCACAGACGAACCAACGTCGTCGTTTTGGTCTTCCTTCACAGTTTTGATGGGTTTCTCTTTGGAATCCGACAAAGCCATTTTTGTCGATTCTTTTTCTGCTTAAACTTCTGTGTGTGTGCGGAGAGAAAGAGAGAGGGAGAGTTGCAGGTAGGGAACTGGAAAATGAGATTTATAAGCTTTTTTCTTCCTAGCTCATGTTTAGCCCAGCAGTCTGTTTGTAAATAAATGTGAAAGTTGACTCTATGTCATTGGGCTATGAACATATACTGTATTTATTATTCTTGATGGGCCCTGTTTAATTAATGCATTTATTGTTAGTTTGTTATTATTATTTACTCTCTTTTTAGTGCGTGCATTTCCTTAAATTAATTTGGTAGTTTATAGGTCCATTTAGATAAGCGGTAGAAAAAGTGACTTTTTGGTAGAAGCTATTTTAGAAAAGGAATTCTGAGTAGAAATTAAAGTGTAACGTGATTTATGTTTGGATTAGCATTTGAAAAGTGACTTTTCTTGAAAAGAGGAAACCGTTTAGATAAACGTTGGAGAAGTGATTTTTTATGATAAATTACTTAAAAGGACATATAAAATATTAAATGTCATACATTCATATATATATATATATTATTTTAGCTATTTGTGATCATTTTAAGATAACGACAATAATAAAATATATATATTCTCCTAATCTTTGGAGAGGAAAAAATGAAAAAAAGGGGGAAATGGAAAAATGAAAGGAATAGAAAAAAATATTCCTTTTAAAACAAAAATAGAAATAGACTACTTTGGTTAAAAAATTAAAAAAAAAAATCCTTTCAAAACAAATATTCCTTTCGAAACAAAAATGGAAAAATGAAAGGAATGGAAACAAAATATTCCTTTCGAAACAAATACCCCTACAGCTGTACTTGCCGCATGAGTTCCATGGCCGTCATCATCAAACGGCGAGTCCACTTTCTGTCCCCTGGCCTTAGTCACATTGTTTAATGATCTTCTTGCCGACGACGACGCATTCATAACCTCGCATTTGCCTTTCCATTTAGTAGCTGGCGATGGATTTCCGGCATCACTAAAAGAGGGATGATGGTCAATCACAGCGCCGGAGTCTATCATTCCAATAATGACCCCTCTTCCATAGTTTGATTCCTTCCAAAATCTTGTGTGTTACTGTAACCCCAAAAATTTGGGTGTGTGTGTGGTTTGGCGATGTAGGATTCTTTCAGGACGAGTTGATAGAAAGCCATTTTTCTGCAGCATAGCTCTCAGCTGCCCGACTGAATCTTGTAGCAAAACCAGTCATTACATTTCGATACGAATAAAGCAGTCGCGGTTGTTCCTCGCGGAGCTCATATTTTTGGCAGCAAGAACGAACGATACCAGCTCTCTAAGTCATCTGACTGCGCAAGTAAACTGCCCTATGGTGGGTTGACACGGATGATGTATGCTTGGGGACTACTTTGGGTAGAATAACTATAGAGGCATTGCATGTAAAGGAGAACAATGAAGCAGGAAACTTCCATGTTTAGCATAAATGTAGCTTTATGAAGCAGGAATGAAGGAGACTTCCATGTTTAGCACGTAAAAGAGAACAGTGAAGGAAGGAGACTTCCCGATGAAAGTAACTTCTTGCCTAAAAGGATCTCCAAGCAACTTCTTCCTAAAAGCTCCTTTTTTTTTTTTCTAAAAGCAACTTCTTCCTAAAAGCTTCTCCAAACAGCCAAAATTTTGTCCACAGAGCTTTTGCTTCTAGGTGCTCCTTTTGATGGGGGGAAAACGCCCATCCAAACGGGCTCTAAATATTGGTGCACTTGTAATAATTGATAAGTATTAACTAGTCTCCAAGTTACTTATACAGTGGAATAAATAAATTTTTAAAAAGTAGTTTATAAATCAGATGGAGTATATTTTTAGTTTAAAGGTTAATTTTACCCATGATTTTTCACAAAGGAGCAATTCATATTTATAAATTCTTCTTTGGTTCATTTATACCTACAAAGTACTCCATCCAGTTTGAAACATTCTCATCCATAAATCTCGTAATAAAAATCCATCTAAACAATTAAGAAAAAAAATTTAGTAATCCATCATCTCAACCCAGAGATAGCTTAATGTCATTAAAACATCAACTGTATTATCCAAAATAGAACCTCTCATGTAAAAAACAATCGATATCAAAACACCCTTACCATGGTGGCATATGCCCACTTCATAGACTAACATCAGTGAATTAGCAGTGATACAACATCATTCAAAATAAGTGAAATGATATAAAGAGTATGCAAAGCCTAAACGTATGGCAATATATATATATATATATCTTCCACATAAATGTCCCAAAAAGAGGAGTTACTATGCCTCTGGCTCTTTTCCTTCCCGTCTACCAGTACTGGGGCCCTCTCCTGAAAATGTTGAAACCACGGGATGAGACATAAAGTCCCAGTAACCAACCAATAATTTATCAAATATTCAAGAAGGGTTATAAGAGGTGAAGCAAGGATAAGTTTATTTACAAGTATATTGATAACATTTATAAACCAAAAGAGTATTTGATGATTAAATCCATACCAAACATAATAATATACTCTAGATAGAGAAGTTGGTAGAATAACGAAGTTTCAATTGAAGAAATTCGTAATCACATGTATATCGACATAATACCACACAATTTATACACAATTCCCGCACCAACCTCCTCGTTATATCATCTGACGTGGACTCTAACCTATAATGATAGAAGACTTAGCTAGAGCCAACCGTCAATATGAGGTTAATGAGCCCCCTTTACAACTGGGTCCAAGGCTGGAAGGTGTCATCCTCTCTATGGTCGCCCACAACTGGGTCCAAGACTCATGAGAGTTGACCATTCCCAAAGCCGCCCACAACTGGGTCCAAGACTTGGAAGGTCTGATATAATGTCAACCACTATGATCAGTAGTGGAGACTATTGCCATGGACTTTATGGTGTACCAAGTATATCATCTTTCCAGACTTCATCACAACCCAAGCCCCAACTATACAGCCATCATCCTTCCATAACACATATATTCTCATTTTCCATCACGTTCTCAATTATAATATAATATCTCATAATATAAAGAGTCATTAATATAAATCATAATGTCAAACTATTATCCGCTTCACCAATGATTCATAAACATATAGAACATAGTTTTCAAAGGTAACTTCATGTTAATAGTTTTCAAAGGTAACTTCATGTTAATTTCACAACTTAATCACCATAAGCAAATTTTAAATTAAGGTAACACTTACGATTCAAAAGATGTTTTCTAAAACATATTAAAACCCATGACAAGCTTATAAAATAAATTAAACATGGTTACCTCATGTTAAAGTAAATATGCTATACCACAATAATCCAAGCTCAAAGCTGAAGTCACCAAAACACAATTAATCAAAATAAGCTCCAAAAGTTAATGGTGGAAAATATGATGGAGCAGATGATGAACAATGATAAACAGTAGCATGGGCAGAAAAAACGACGACTTTCTCTCTCTGTGACTATTTAAATAAATCTTGTGGTGAAAATTACACAAAATAGCCCAAAGGTTCTAATATTACGAAAAGGACCCCGTTTCTTTCTTCTTCTTTTTTCTTTCCTTTTTTTACCACTTAACTATTTAAATATATATATATTATAGTTTACTTTAAATTTCAAGAATCGTAATTAAGTAAAACCTTATTACTTAAATACATAATAATAAATTTCAATTATCATAAAATAATATTTTTTAATGATACCTTTTTAAGAAAATAAAATAAAAAGTTTAGGATGTTACACAATCACTTTCATAAAATCATTTAATTAAATTAAGCGTGTGGCAACAAAGTGGTGATTTTCCCCAAAAGTTTAATTTTGAAATGCTTTTGTGTGGGAACAGTTACCGTGAGTTGGGAATTTATAATGCGGGGAAGTGGTTCCCCAAAGGTGTGTGATATAACGCACGGAAAAACAAAATTTTCTCCCTTCCATTCCATGAAAAGACTCTTCTCCTCTTCTCTCATCTTTCTCTGGTGCATTTGCTGTGTCTCAAATCTGGATCCACCCTTGTGATTCAAATTTCTCGTAGGTATCTGTGAATAGAGTCGGATTCTACAGGTATGCCCGAAATCCTTCAGTGGTAACAGAGCTATTACATTCCTGAGGCATCTAATCTACTGTTCAAACAAGAGTTTTGTATGTTCATGGAGATACACTGTATGTATGATAATTATGTTTAGTTTTCGCATAGCCTGTGATTCAATGAAATCATAACCATTTTGTTTTACTTTTAGAATACAAGCATGTCTGTGTTTTATATGTATAAGTGATCAGAAATCGCCTAACAAAATGATGAAAACAGAAATGAAACGAGAAACTGAAACAAAACAAAATACATAAATGAAACTCAAATCTAGGTCCTCTGAAAATGACATCTTTAGGCTTAGAAAATGCGTCCAAGTGTAGAGCTCTTCAAGACGAGAATGTGGAGACCAAGAATGCGAAAAATGGACACCAGACGACGGAGTTATGGAGGAAAAACGAATTACAAATTCTGTCACATTTTTCCAAAAAAAAATAGAAAGAATCAAGCTCCAAAAATACTCCCATTGCGTAGAGCTCATCGAAACGAAGAAATAGGCTCAAAGAACACAAAAAACGAACGCCGGACGAACAAGTTATGGAGGAGAAAAGAAAACGGGCTATCGGGGTTCGTCGGATCCAACCCGTTTTCTACATTCGGGTTAAACAAATCCGACTGGAGGTAGGAGACGGTGAACAGTGAAACAGGTCATGTGTGGCAGGCAATCGAGTCCTAGGGATCTACTAGAAGTGAGTAAAACTTCGCGTTTTGGGCTGAACAAACTGAGCCCAGTTTCTTTTTTTTAAAAAAAAATAATTACTAATTGGGCCTATTAGGCCCAATCCAAAAATCGTAAAAAAATTGGAATTAGGCTAAAGAAAAGCCCAATACGCCTTTTTGTCACTTATAGCCTCGATCAGATTCGAACTCACGACCACAGAGATAAAAGCCGCGCATTTGACCAACTGAGTTAGGGGGAACTTATTGAAGAGCAAACCAAACAAAAAAATATTCATAAAATATCAAAAAAGGGGGAAGAGCCCATGTGGCGTGTGAGGCCATGTGGCATGTTTGTGTGAGGCGTTAACCACAAAACCAACACCTGGCAGCGCATGGAGTCCGACACGACGGCACGTGTCGATATCCGAAACCTCCACGGCAGCGCATGCATGACACGCACCACATTTGAGAGTGGCCTTTGTCTAATTTTTCAATTTTTAGGATTTAATCTTCTCGTGGCACATGCAGAAGTAGATGACCTCCAAATGAGACGCGATCTATTCCTAAAAATCCTAAAATTCAAGATCTTCATTTTGATATGTTATTTGCCTATTTTAAAGGCAATTCAGGATCTATTTTTTTTTTGGAAGAAAATCAATGTTTACTTAAAGATTTCTTGAAAAGTTTTCCAAAATAATAATTTTAAATTCATATTTTATTGGGAAAATCAAATGGAGCAAGAAATCTTAGATATCACTGAAACATTGTCTTACAAATCAGTGTACATTGAATATTTGGATGTACATATTCCAAACGAGGATCCTGAGTAAAAATTTGAAGAGGATTTTGACGAGGAACCATTTGAAGATGACCTCAATGAGGATCCTGAGAAAGACCCCAAAGAGTATCCAGAAGAGGATCCTGATCAGAACCTTGAGGGAGGTCAAGAGGAACCTCAAGGGGTCTACTTCGACCCAGGTCTTTAAGTCCTCGTTCTCATTCAATTCAAAACCTCAAAGTAGTGATGAGGAGGTCGATCAACCCTCTTTTTTTCCCACCATGGCTGCGACAATAGCTGAATATGATGCAATGAGAATGGCCTGAATTATAGGTTTGATGTGAACATTCATGAAAAGTTGCTTAAGTTTTTAGTGATAGGACCTTTTACGATTTAGATTTCCTCTCAGGAAAGTTCTTTGTAATGGATGTTACTAGTAATTTTAACCTGCATGACTGTTTCGTTAGTTCCTCCAATATAACTGTTGATATGAATGTCTAACATGCTAGAATAGGGCACATAAGTCAAAAACAAATGATGAAACTAGCAAAAGAAGGTTTACTATGTGAAGTTCCAAATATGGAAATGACCTTGTATGAAAATTGTCTAGCTGGAAAGGCAATTAAAAAACCTTTTGATACAGGAACTAAAGCTAAAAATCCATTAGATTTGGTCCATTCTGATATATGCGGTCCCATGATTGTGAGGGCTAGGCACGGAGCTTGGTACGGGCTAGGCACGGAGCTTGGTACGGGCTAGGCACGGAGCTTGGTACTTCATTACCTTTACTGATGACTTTTCACGATATTGTCACGTTTATTTGATCTTACATAAGTACAAAGCACTAAAGTGTTTTAGACAATACATGAATGAGGTAGAGAATCAAATGGAACGTAGAATTAAAGTATTACGTACTGACCAAGATTGTGAATACTTATTCGATCAATTCAAAAAGATCTGTGAAGAAAATGGGATAATTAGGCAACTAACTATCCCTGGCATGCCGCAACAAAATATAGTGTCTAAAAGAAGAAATACAACTCTTCTGGACATGGTTAGATCGATGATGGCTCAAGCAAACTTACAAATTTCGTATTGGGGTGATACTTTATTAACAGTAGCCTTAATACTTAATCGTGTGCCCTTAAAACCCAAGCCAGATTTGAGTATGTTAAGACCCTGGAGGTCGGCTACATACATTCATAACGATTCTCATAAATATGGGAAGTTGGATCCTAGAGGAAAGAAATGTGTTTTTATAAGGTACTTAAAAGAATCTAAAATATACATTTTCATTGGTGAAAATGAAGATAGAACAGTAAATGAAATTGAATCAAAGGATGCCGTATTTTTGAAAAGTGAATTTCCTGGTAGAGGATAAATAGATCGAACAATATCTCTTTATGAGACACAAGAACAAGGTAGTACAAATCAATTTAATGATCCCCAATCTCAATATATTGATCTGAGTGGGAGATTAGAAGGCTCAAAAAGGCCTTTACAAAGGTCGAGATAAGAGAAATGAAAGAGATAATAGGTTTCTATAAGAAGGAGTGACAGGAAAAATGTACCCAAGAAGCGCTTCGTTATAGAGGGGGAAGCACTCATGGTCACTCTGAATGGAGATGATAAGCCACATTCTTTACAAAAAGCCTTTTCGTCCCTTCTAAAGATGAATGGAAGAAAGCAATGGAAGAAGAGATTGATTCAATGAAAAAGAATCAAGTCTGGGAACTCGTTGATCCACCATGTTGAAAGGCCATTGAGAACAAATGGGTTCTCAAAATAAAAAGAAAAGCATATGGATCAATTGACAAGTACAAGGCACATCTGGTAGCGAAGGGGTATACACAACAAAAAGGTATCAATTATGAGGACATCTCGCCTGTTGTATGCTTTAATTCCATAAGGTTCATTCTGGAAATAGTAAGCAGTTTAGATTTAGAGTTACATCAAATGGATGTGAAAAACTGCATTTCTAAAAGGAGACTTAGATGAAGAAATATATGTGGAACAACTATTAGGTTTCGTAAAGAAAGGTTTAGAGAGCAAATTTTGTAAGCTCAGAAGGTCCATTTACGAACTAAAACAATCATCGAAGTAGTGGTACTTGAGGTTTCATAAAGCAATAACCTCCTATGATTTTAAAATGGTTGAAGAAGACCAATGCGTTTATGTTAAGCGATTTGATGACAACTTTGTGATGTTGTCGTTGTATGTAGATGATATATTATTGGCTGGAAATAGCCC
This sequence comes from Vachellia pachyceras, assembly GCA_025593235.1. NCBI lineage: Eukaryota > Viridiplantae > Streptophyta > Magnoliopsida > Fabales > Fabaceae > Vachellia > Vachellia pachyceras. The sequence continues at coordinate 13,220 of JANTPZ010027021.1, forward strand.
AAATTCGACCTTAGCTGTTAAAGAATGGCTGTCATCTAATTTTAAGATGAAAGACATGGGAAAAGCAGAGTATATACTTGGAGTTAAAATTCAAAGGGATCACTCAAAGAGAGTTCTATCTTTTTCACAAGAGAATTACATTAAGAAAATTCTCGAGCGATTCAACATGAGATACTGCAATCTCTTAGACACCCCAATAGCTACTGGAGTTAGCCTGAATCTTGAAATGTGTCCCAAAACTGAGTCAGCTAAGAAAAGAATGGAAAGAGTTCCTTATGCTAGTGCCATTAGATGTCTAATATATGCAATGATGTGTACAAGGCCAAATATTTGTTTCACAGTTGGACTGGTAAGTAGGTTCCAGTCAAATCCTGGCGAACAACGTTGGAAAGCCGAGAAAAGGATTTTGCAATACTTAAAGGGCACAAAGAATTATGCACTAACTTATCAAGGAAGTGAATTATGGCTTCTTAGATTCTCTGATACTGATGTAGGTGGAGACGAAGTTGAACGAAGGTCAACTTTAGGTTATACCTGCTTGCTAAATAATGGGGCCTTAAGTTGGAGTAGTAAGAAGCAGACGTGCATAGCCCTGCATTCAATGGAAGCTGAGTTTGTGGCTTGCACTGCGGCAATGCAAAATGCTATATGGCTGAAAAGATTTATTGAACATCTTGGATTTAGAAGTGAGAGTACAAATCCTGTGTTAATATATTGTGACAATAATGCAGTCATAGCCTACACAAAAGATCCCAAATATTATAGTAAGACAAAGCACATTGATATTAAGTATAACTTTGTGAGAAATTATGTAGCACAAAAAAGTGATTAATTTACAATATATTTCGACCAAGAGCATGGTCGCAGATCCCCTGACTAAACCAATACCCAAAGAAATGTTTGAGAAACATGTAAGAGCTATTGGTATGCATAAAATGTAAAATTACAACACCATGTATTTAATTTATGATTTAAGTATTCAATTTCTTATCATTGATTCATATGTTTGTGTGCAAGTATACAATGTCTAGTATGTCGTACAGGCAGGTGAGGTAGGCTCTCTCATACGAGCTACCGCCTTTGGTACTCAAAAGGAGTATGCAAAGATAAAAAATTTGTATTCACCAATAAGGCAGCAGGAATACTGATATGGTAGAGAAGAAATACAAATTATGTCACCTTGACAATCATGTGGCATGTTGAGATGAGATCCAATGTATATACATATAAAACATGGATCAAATTATGGGGATCCGCTCCCATGATGCCTGTTACCAGACAACAAATTCTTCAATATTGACGTCACATGAGATATGAGAGGAGGAAGAATTTGGGTTTAGATGTTGGAGCATCTAGACTAAAAGTCTATACGGTGTTGATAATAAGTATCAAAACGACGTACGCTCTTATAGTATAAGAGAAACATTGTAGCATGTGATTTATACCACATGTATTATAAATCCACAAAAGGGAAGAAAGTGAATGGATCCTTGCTTCATTGCTGTATGAGTCCCAAGAAATTAATATTTTTATTTATGTTCTTTAACTTTAATATTACCATGGAGGTATATTTCAATGGCTGCACCTTAACGTACATCCTACTATCATTATGGATGCAATACAAGATATTATGTTAGGAAAGCGGTTGACTTATATCAAAGCGGTTGACTTATATCAAAGTGATATATGAAAGGAAGATTACCTGAAAAAATGCACAACTATGCTAGTGTCTGTGACAATATCAATTTGGTGATTTCATAAGTGTAGATACCACGCATATGAGAAAGACGATCTAAGTCTTATGTTGACTTGAGAGGGATTAAATTCGTCAAGTGAAAGTGTATTTTTGGTTAAATTTAGGATATATGAGGCATAATAACCGAATTCAAGCTACACGAAAAAAGATTGTCTTGTACTTGTCTTGTGAAAGGGATTTTTAGTACAAACATTTAAAAGATGTCATGCACATGCGGTCACGACAAAACACCTAGTATGAATGGAAAAAGAGAGAATGACGAGATCCACAATTCCTAATCCACCAAGTGTGAGTGGGAGATGTTGGAATATGGGGTCACCTTTAGTGGATTAGCCTAAAACCCTTTTTGGAGCAAAAGTATAAATGAGAACATATGTGGGAACAAAGTGGTGATTTTCCTTAAAAGTTTAATTTTGAAATGCTTTTATGTGAGAACAGTTACCGTGAGTTGAGAAGTTATAATGTGAGGAAGTGGTTCCATAAAGGTGTGTGACATAACGCAAGGAGAAACCAAATTTTCTCCCTTTTGTTCCATGAAAAGACTCATCTCCTCTTCTCTCCTCTCATCTTTTCCTCTGGTGTATTTGTTGTGTCTCAAATCTGGATCTACCCTTATGATTCAAATTCCATGTGGATATGTGTAAACAGAGTCGGATTCTACAGGTACATCCGAAATTCTTCAAAGCGGTTTAAGAAATTGATAAAAAATATTAAATTTAATATGTAAGAAATATTAGGTGAAGTGTGCCTTTATTGGTATGGGGCCAAGTAACAGTTGATCCATCCTCCCATCAAACACAACATCCATATTACATTATAGTCTGCCCAATAATACTGTATTTATTGTGCCGTTTTGATTTATTTATTTGAACATTGAAGGAAGGCACATTGAAAGTCTCAACACCACACAACACAACCGTGAGATCTAGCAAGTGAAACTTATTTGGAAAATTCCATGATTCCTAAAGCAGAAAAGGCACGACAAGCAACTTTGAAACTTGAGAATCCAGAACTTCTGCAAAGAGACTCAAATTCTTTCTCAGTTCTTTCTCTTCCACCACAAAGGAGCATGAGATTGTCGGCAATTGACACACACTTGGCTTCTTCTGATGCCCTATTTGTTTCAGGCATTATAAAGTCCACCACTATCACCTTCCCTTTCTCTGGTAATGATTCATGACATTTCTTCAACACTTTTATGCAATTTTCATCTGACCAATTGTGACACACAGCCTGCAAATACATTACAATAACATTATGATTCATATCATAGTTAAAGTCATTCAACTGTCAACATTGGCTTGGTCGATCAGTTAGGAACATACAGTGAGAGATCTATCCTTTCTTGATATTAAGAGTCTAAAACTTGAGGAATTCATGACTTTATAAAAGTAAATTAACCTTGCAGGAAGTCCAGCTTCTACGTACAGTTCATATATATA
>JANTPZ010027022.1:0-15545 GCA_025593235.1 Vachellia pachyceras
GAGTTGGAGGAGGCCATTTATAACACACTTCACAGGGTGCCAACCCTGCAATGGAAATCACAATCAGATGTATTCAGCGGAAGCTTGTTGGAATGGGATGAAGAAAGCCCTCAATTTTGCTGATAACCAGGTGCTGCGTAATTATGGTTACGTGCACCCGGATCTACTGAATAACTCCGTTTCTCCCATCCCTTTCGATTACCCAGCCTGATACCCGCATCAGGTATTTAATTTTTTATTTATCACTTAATTAACTTCATATGCTCTTCCCTTAAGCATCAACATCTTATGGGAAATCTGAAGGGTTTAATTATGAAAAATAAAGATAAAGATACACTTAAAATTTAGGAAAAATTGATGAAAAGTTTGTATTTTAAAATTTCAATAGTCAGAAGAATCTGAATTAGAGTATGTTTTCGAGTCTTTCAAATTAATAAAAAAATTTAAATTAAGATGTCTCATGTGCGATTGTTTGGGCCATATTGGGCCAATTTGTGTCTCTCACGCGGGTTTGGTTTGGGCCAACAGGGTACAGGAGCTACAAATGAAGGTGCAGGCATTAGCAGGATTGGCGAAGCAGCTCTTGTGCCGAATTGCTTCCCAGTTGGGCTTATTGCTTTTCGTTGATCACAATGCATCTTTTTGCTAAGTGAACCAACGAAAAGCTGTTTATGTTATGCCTTTACCTTCTCTATCCTCGCTAATTGAAATGGCTCTCTGTGCATGAACGATGATGTAAAGCAATATAATGTCATGCTTCTATTATGAGGGTCTTATATTCAAATGTTTGATGCATCTTCTACTACAATATTTAACTTTTACTCAGTCAATTTTTGGTCAAAAAAGTTTTGATCAATATTAAAATTATAATACGTTCTTTGATCATGGTTTAGTACGATAATTGGAAAGTGAAGGTTTTTTTTTTGCCGAGAAAAAAAGCTTTCATAGACCTTAAAACCAGCAAAACATCCCAAATACACAAGCTCAGTCTGCAAACCCAATAAAAAACAAGACTGTATGTCCAAAAAATGATTTAGGTTAGACCAATCCAAAGTTCAATCTGCAAACCTAATCAAAGACATGGTTCACCCAAGAGTTCAACGGTCGATCGTCTAGTGAATAGGTGAAGTTATGTCCAGAGCTTATGTCTGTCGCCAACTTCCCCTGAACGTATACAAGACAGTTGAGATTGGAAGATCAAGCAACCATCACCACTAGATTCTTGGAGACTTTCAGGCGGTGCAGATGGATGACTTAAGCCGACAATCAACTATTTATTTTTGCTATACTCTCTGTTTAAGCACACGGCGAACACTCATCTCTCGCCCCTCTGCTCTCAATTTTCACTGTACTCTCATCGATCTTCATGAATACAAACCCCATTTCATCAATCTTGTGTTAACGGCGGTAACCATCTTTTATCTTCTTGACAATGTTGGTGACCCAATTTCATTTTATTTTCAATTCCTTACTAGAATTTGCGCAAACATTTTGGCATCGACCGGGGATCCAACAGTGATTTTTTCAAAAAAAAAAAATCTACTACATTTAGCGTAAGCTTCCTCATCGTTTTTGTTATCCTTTGTTCTGTGTTTTCTTTTGCTACTAACCATGACAAGAAAGACAGGGATCCGCTTAATGATCGTCTGCTGCCTTCGAAACAAGCATAGGGAAGTTTGCCGAACTGGTTAAAAGGCAGACAGCTCAGATCGCGGAGCAAGTCAAGAAGGTCTCCGCTTAGGAGAAGAGCCATGCATAGCAGCAAGAACTGTTGCGGCATCTTGAGTAAGAGAACTCAGTCCATTGCCCAACCGTTGGGGCAACCATCCATGACTGTCTCTGACCTTGACTGCTCATGGGAGATGCCCCCTAATTTCACCCCCTCGGTTGGTTAAAAGCCAGGTAATAGCGTGTCTATTATTCCTACGATTGACTCTTCCGTTGTGTTTGGATCAAGTGCAGGTCACTCAAATCCCAACAAATCCTGAAGAAGGCAAGACCCAGTGGAAAACAAGGTCATCATCATCAAGAAAATGTTCTAAACTACAAACAATGTCATCAGCATCAACGAAATGTTCTAAACTACGCGCACGAATTAGTCAAAAAGAAATAGGAAGATGCTGGTTAAGTTGTGGAAGTTGAGAACCAAAATATGCAGAGAGCAAGAGGCAAAATAATCCAGATTCCAGGCCACCAGAGAATCTTCTCATCAATTTTCTTGTTAGAAGAAGTCAAGTGCATTATACGGTATTGGTTGGACAGGTTTCTTAATTAGTAAATAATTCTTTTATAAAAATATTGTAGCAATAATTAATTATGTAATTGCATAAATTCAGCATTCAGGACGTTTTACCTTCCATTTATAGTCCATCCTATACGCCAAAATCGTAAATCTTTTGGCCAATTTTGTAATCAACCAACAACCTACATCAAATCCTATATAGCCACTTTCGTGCTTTATTAGTTTATTTCACGTACTATTCCATGGATAGGTTGCTTGAAATTCCTCGTTTCTCAATGATGACCAATATCTTCAATTAACAAAGATGTAAACACAGAAATGTGAGATACCGGACGCAGGAGATTTTAGTATTTTCGATAACCGTATTTTTAAATATTATATTATTGAGGACTGAATCGTTTGCTCATTTTTTAAATATATGTAAATAAATGTATATTTTATGGTCTAAATCTGACTTGGACAAAGATTTTTTTCCACGTACGTCCAAAGCAATCTCAAATGTAATTATTAACAAAATACAGAAAGGTTTACTTTTATAATCGTACAAAGTATTATTAATTTATACATAGCTCCCACTTATGGATATGAATGAATGACTATTAATGTTTCTTTGTCAAACTTCCGACGAAAAAACATGATCAACATAATTATATGTATGCCCCTTAATTAAATCGGATGAAATATTATTTATCATATCATATATAAGAGTTGGCGCATGCAGAGACGGATTATTATAACTGGTTTGAATAAATAAGCACGCAGTTGCTTTCACGACTAGATATTTTAATTAATTTTTGGTGTAAGAGAAAAGAAGATATATTTGAGTATGGATTACCCAACGTTTAAAGCATCAACAAGTCCATAAGCATAAAGGAAGTCAACGAAGCTGTTTCCCTCAAGAAGCAAGATAGAGTATAACTAATGATAAAGAGATACGTGAAAATATGTATGAATGGATCGTCAAAGGTTAAGTACCAACTGCAAATTGACTTAATACAATAGTTACTTGATTTTTGTTAGAAAGATTAAGGAAGCTAATACCATATTTATTTATTCATATAATTACATTATATATTAGTTTGAGTCCAACAAATTAGTTTGAGAGAAATGGTTAATATAAATATTTTTAAATGGTGTATTTAGTTTATTTAATTTCTCAAACAAAAATCAACTAGCTTTTATATTAAGTATTAGATGTAATGCATCCTTAATTAATAACCATACTAGATTAATAGATTATGGTAAGGTCGCACCTGTGCGTGTAGCTGCTCCTTTTCCATTCGTTGATCACTTCTTGTGAATTATTGTTGTTGTTATTATTAATTTAAACACCGCAGTTTTGTTTGAAAACATCAGATAACAAAATTATACCTATCAATCTTCTTAATATTTATGTTATTTATAATAAATTGACATCACTTTCTTTAAAATTGCATAGGCATACCAATAAAAATAGATTCAATTTATAGGAATTGACTCATAATTATAAGACTGTTAATTTAAATTTTATTGTTGATATAAAGATTTTATTAACAAGTGATATCTGTATGTATGTTCGCAGCCACCAACTAAATATGAAGGCATGCTTCGGTCTTAACAAGACCCACCATCAAACTCAACTTTGTAAATATGTGTGCTTGAGGAATTAAGGTAGCTGGGCACTGTAGGAAGTCTGATCCAATTAGACGTACAAGTATTTTCGGCATTAATTATATTGCATCCGGAATTCAGAAAGATACAAAATGAAAGGTTTAGATTAGAATAGCAATAAAAGATTTTCGTTTGATTAGCTGCTCGTTCGAGTCTGATATGTTTGTTGCTCCAGTGATATTCTATCATCAAGGGCTTGTTTGACTTCTCATTTTCAGAAGTCAAACGCATGTTCAACAGTGTTTTTCTGTAAAACGAGATAACCCCCTTCACATATTTACTTCAACATGCGTAAAAGTACTTTTCTACTGTATTCTTAAATGGGGCACCAAATCTATTATGCCATTTTCATCACTTGTATGATTTATGAATCCATTGTGCATTTCTTGCAAAATTTCTGTCAAGAAAGCCTAAAATATAATTTTCAATACAACAAGTTATGTACAAATTAATTACAGCCAAACTAACTCGTACAAAGTACAAACTCAAAACTCAGCAACTCAACTTGGTTCTAATTTCACAAGTCACGACACTGCAAAAGAGAGAGATACAAATATGTAAATCAAATCCTGGAATAATAACCATCAACAATATTTCAACCCTTGGCACATTTGTGAAAGACGAAGAGCAGATCAATCAAGAAGCTAATGCTATATAATTAACAATTCTCACAAAAAAACACAGATATGCAAACAAGAATTTAACAAACAAACAATCTCAGCTCCTTACGTTACTTGAAAAAATTGACTCCACTGCTCCTGCGAACGGCGTAGCTTCTGCTTCTACCATGAATTAAAGGCTTGGTCTTTAAATCGTCTTCAAACTCACACGGCTCATCTTCATTAATCCTTTCGATTCCAACGCTGCGACTCCGTGACACGGCCATCTTCGACACCTTAGCCGGCGGTGGCGGCTGCGTCTGCTTATGAGGTGAAAGATCGAGCCCACCATGACGGCGGTGGGGCACAGAATTAGCCCTCACGAGCTCCTTATAATCATTAGAAGCGGATGAAGACACGGCGGCGCTGGTGCTGAAGCTGCGAGGGAGGACGATGGGACTGGCGGCTGCGGGGCATGCAAAAGCGGCGTCGACGGAGTTGAAGTGAGGAGAGAGGCGGTTCATACCATTGACGTACAAGTTCCTAGCCTTGGAGAGGAATCGGACTGGAGCTTTCAAGTACCAACTCAGTTTCTTTTCTTTGATGGACTTCTTGTTTGCCATTATAATTGTTGAAAGGATTGTTATACTTCAGAGCCAATACACAAACAGATATATATATATATATATATAATCACCCTTTTATAATCACCTCATAAAGTGGAAGAAGCACCAAAGCTGGGATAAGATTGGAATTACAGGCGCGGCTCATTCATCACATATACAGGCTTGAAATGAAGATCCGGTAATTATTAATAATAAATTAACTTTGATTTGATGGATGGTTGGTCAAAGCTTCTTATTTTTTATTATCTTTCTTGCCTCTTGAATATATGTCATGCACTAACTTGTTGGCAAAAAAAAAATGTCATGCACTAACTCTTTGATACCTAATTACCTGTATGTATGGTTGTTTCCCCTTTGGTCTTAGATGCCCAGATTATTTTTTCCTGAAAAAAGAGTTAAAATATTTAATTAATCTAAAGGTTACTGCTAAATTTTAGAAAGTTACCTTTATAAATTAGGGAAGTTACTTATAATTAAGATTTTCAAAATTTATAGTAAGTTTTTTAAAACATGATAATGAATAATCTATTAAGATTTATTAGCAACTTGAGCCTTTAAAATGATCTAAATTAAATATTTTCAACCAAAATTTGTTAAGAAACAAATTTTAAGAAACAACATCTTTTGACATGTTGAGAAAAAGGTGAAGTTTCCTACTTTCCTTTACATTAAGCATGATCTTCTCCTTCCTTTAATTTGTACAGGCATAAATGTGATCAATATTTTTGTTATATTATCAATTACTTTAGCTTATAATATTTTAATCATTATTTTTCACATAAAATCATTAATTGACAACCAAATTTTTCTTTAGCCAAACCAACAATTTTTATATGATGCCATCACAATGATTCTTCGTTGTAGATAATAGCTAAAGACCGCTTGTCTATGGAGGTGGTCAGTAGCTGATTCGGACCTTGATTTAGGAGATGCAAACTATTTTTTGAGAAAATAAATGAGATTTATTTTTAATATTTTTTGAGAAGAATGAGCGAAAATTTAGTGGGTTTAAAATTAGAAAATAAGTGGGTGCAAAATAAATCACATAGTACTAATATATCTTAATTTTCTGAAAGTTAGGAGGTGCGACTGCACCCCCTCAAATACATGCAGATCCGCCGGAGGTGGCTTAATTCTGGGAGCACTAGAAGTGGTTTAATTTATATAACTGGAAGAAAGATTGATGTTACCTACGTTTGAAAAATAACAGAAACAAACCTAATTGACCGTTGTCTCGAGAACTATATCAAAATAACCCATGGGAATATTCTAATAATGCTATTGTGACGCTTTTATTTATTTTTTTTGTGTAAAACATAATTTTATATGTTTTAACAGAAATATTAGTTTTAGATTCATTCCAATAATTCTTACATGCATTTTATGGTATAAAAATTATTATAATGTTCTTATTAACAAAGCTTGAACGAAAATATATTGATTATAAAAAGTATGCGGAATAAATGTAAAAGATGTTTGATTGACAAAATCATCTTTTTTAATATTATTAGCGACAAAAATAATTCTTTCCACCATGATTAGATCAAACCGATGAACCACATATTGTGTATTATGTTAACTAACTTGATTATTACAGAAGTCGACGAGTCCAACTGTTTGAAGATAAGGGCTTATACACTCACAAAATGAGGCAAAAAATATATTAGTGTTGTTTGCCAATCCATCAAAAAGCCTCAAAAGTACGTTCAATAGTGTTTTTTTTGTAAAATGAGATAATCTCCTTTACATATTTACCTCAACTTGCGTAAAAGTACTTCTCTACCGCGTTCCCAAACGGATCCATTAAATAAACAATTTGCAAGAAATAAAATTATATATGTAGAATGGGGCGCTGGGCGAACGTGTTGAATTAGTCATAGGATCATGCTTAAAAATAAGCATTTATACCATAAAATTAGAATATTAAAAACACCTGAAACGCAGAAATATTTTTATCAGGAATTAAGAACCATATTCTTTTTAATCTAGATATTTTTTTTATTTTATCACCAGATATTCGATGAATCGATTAATTTAAATTAATGTTTTGAGACGGAAATGCCCATTCCTAAAAATCCTTTAAAAAAGATAGGATTCGATAACTTTTGAGTTGGGATATGTGGAATAGAGTTTAGTGGGTAATAATATAATTAGAAGTTTAGTTTTCAAAGTTTTAAATAAAGGCAGTGCATCAAGTATGGAAAATCCACCACAATAAATTATTCGAATTCGACTTCAAAATTTAATGCGGCCGGACTTATTTTATTTCTTTGTTCTATTTGTGATCTTTTTTCTCAAGTTGAAGATTGACTTGTTATGTTGCTGAATTATACCATTAATCTTTGAATTTCCCATTTATTCTCAACACCGCATGCAGATAAGAAGAATAATTCTGGAAATTAAAAAAGAAAAAGAAAAAATGCCTGATTATTTATGAAGTTAGAGCAAATAATACACACACAAAATTGATCTAATGAGCTTGACTTTGCACTTAGCAGAAGAATGGAATAAAGATTAAATAGCAGGTAGGGTATAATGGGCTGGTGGGGTGTCTGTGTTCCTCCTCAAAGTATCATGGTCCGGATAGCTCTCTGCGATTTTTTTTTTTTAATTTTGTTTTCTTGAAAGCACATGAATAAAAAAATATTTCTACATTATTATGTGTGCTTTTATTCGATACGCCAGAGTTAGCAAGTTATATTAGGTGCTTTATTTTTTTTATTACATCAACAATAAAACAGTGAATGATAAATTTTGTATTATAGGTAACCATATGATATAAATTTATTCTAGTTAAATTATGACTATTTGGTTTCTTCACGGCGAAAGTCTAAAAAATTAAGTTACTTAGTTTAGTTCTCTAGTAAAAACTGTGAATTGCTATGAACTTTGTATTTTATATTATACTTTGAGGTCAATAAAATATTTTATGTCATATTAATTCAAAGTTAACAAGATGGGTACTTGCATAACATGGATAATGATTGATGCATTATTATTTTGTAGTTTATAAAATGGTATAGCTTCTTCTAATTAATTAGAGACATTTAATTTTACCTTATTTAAGGTATACAGTATTATGAGTATGTTTTGTTGTAATTAAGGATATAGACATGCTGATTTTTTTTTTTTGTTAGGTATAGGTATTCTTCCATTATAAACAATTTTAGTTGTGGTAGTGAATGTGGGTGCCAATGATCATTACACATCCAAGGCCAAAAAATTCTATGTGGATCTGATTCCACAATGAAATATAAATTGGGCCCACTCACTTTTGGGCGACAGCCCAGTCTTCCAATCTTTTGGGCCTTTTTTCACTGGCTTCATGTTTCCAGTGTGCAGTGTTAGAATTTTCATGGGCGCTTGGTAGAGTTGGCAAGGATTACTACCAACATTCCTCAGGGAGAGGGTTCGAACCCTGGAGAGTGATAGTCGCGATAATTAACGCAACCTCAAAGAGGTTGTCCCATCGGTATCTCGGTACCACCGTAAGGTCTCATCGCGGGGGGTCCAGATTAGTCTGGGAAGGGCAATGAACTCAGGATACCGGATGGTTTATACAAAAAAAAAAGAATAAATATACATCATTCTTTCTAAGAATTTCTTAGTTTCTGGAAAAAAAGAAAAAAACATATATAGTTAAATGAGTTCTTCAAGTTATGAATGATTTTTAAATTTTTATGATAATTTGATTGTATATAATTTTTATTGGGATTAGTTTGAATATGTTAAATATATTTAAGGGATTTTTTTTTCACTGAGGTGCTTCTGAAATCTAGCAATCCATATAAGAGAAATATCTACATGCTTCCTGAGTTACGTCATTTATACTCTCTCCAATAAAAAGTGTTCCATATATCTTTATTATGAGTCCCACATATATATATTGTAATGAGTTATGGAAAAAGAGAAATGATAAATAGAAATTTATGAGATATTGCATCCAAGAAATACATGCATATCTCTAGAGTGTCACATTATTCACGCTCTATTTAATAAAAATATTTGAATTATCCTTTTTCTTAATCTTATATCCTATGAATTTATCTTTAATATTTATCTTTTTATATAACTCATTATAATATATATTTATATGATCTATTAGATAAGAGAATTGAAATATTTTTATTGAAAAGAACACGGATAACGTGACACTTAAAAAATATGTAAGTATTTTTTTATAAGATAAAAAATTATTGAAATATTTTGATTGAAGAGTCTCTTGATAACATGTTAAGTACCACGTACCCAAATAAATGCTAGCAAATGTACAAGAACATGGTAGCATTCTTGTGCAAGCTTTTTAACTTCGTGGTTCCTATTTGCAGTAGCACTTTTAAAATGGTTGCGTCATTCTGGACCGCCATAATGTATTCAAAGGGGCATTCATCAGTTTCATTTATTGCCCCTTTTGCTGCAAGTTCAGTAGATCGAGTTCGATGGATGATGCAACTGTTTGTTGATGGCGTAGACTAGAGTTCTTCAGAAAGGCTCGTCTGCTCCACTTTCATTTGTCACCCACCCACTTGCCACTTTCCATTTCCAAATATTGAAATCTGTAACTGTACATTTTTGAATTGACTCAAATATGATTGATGATATTAAAAGAGTTGCCTTCCTTGACCACAGAGACAAGGGCTCCACAACAGCTCCTTTGGAATTCAATCCATTCATATCTATCCTAATCTGGGTTCTCTTGCAAACCGTGGAAGACGGAATAACAAAGTATTTTTTAATTTAATCGATGTTCACTGTATCACAAATTGAATTGCAGCATTGTAGGACTTGAGCAAATCATATAAAGAAACAAAAAGGCTCATATATGAACTTTCTATATTCCATTCTTCTACATTCAAGTGACTCAAGGCTCAGAACTACACCCATAAACACAACCAATGACAGAACCACACATAAAATTTAGAAGTTCTCAATATTTGTACATTGGCCCTTTCACTCCACTTCCTGTATTATCTCTAAACCTTGCATTAGATTTCTTGTATGTACATTGGCCCTTTCTCTTGTTGAAGGGCTATCGGAATCAAAAGGATTTGGAGGTATTGGTAATTTGTCTCCTTCTCCTTCCAGCATTTGAACCACCACTTGCATCGATGGTCGATCCACAGCATGCCACTGGATGCACCACAGCCCCACTAGTCCCAATTTCCTTGCAATTTTAGCATCCCCTTCTTCCTCAATATGAATCCTTGTGTCTTCTCTTCCTTCAAACATGTTATGGATCCATTCTGGGTAGTATATTTCGCCAGCATTTTCTTCTCTGTCATTGGTGATTCTTCTGCCCCCAATTACTTCAAGCAGCAACATTCTAAAACTATAAACATCTGCTTTACGAGATACGTTACCAAAGTTTCGAGAGAAAACTTCTGGAGCAATGTAACCTATAGTTCCCCTCACAGTAGTCATTGATACTATGCTTTTATCTTTAGGGCACAATTTGGCCAACCCGAAATCACATATTTTTGGTGTGAAGTCATCATCCAATAAAACATTGAGGTTTGATGTCAAAATGAAGTATGCGTTGCTCACAACCTTGATGGAGGTACTCAATTCCTTTGGCTATACCTAAAGCAATTCCATGGAGCTTTTCCCAACCAATAAAGTTTTGCCCATTATCAGGTGAATTTATGAAATTTTGTAATGAACCTTTTGGAAAATACTCATAAACTAGCGCTCTTCTAAAGCCATCGGCACAAAAGCCTATTAAACGAATAATGTTGACATGGTGAATTTTGCCCATTGTTCCAACTTCAGTGATGAACTCCTCACCATTTCCTTCAGAATTAGCGAGGATCTTAACTTCTACTTTGAACTCGGATGAAATGTTTCCTTTGAACACAGTACCGAAAGACCATTCACCTAACTTGACTTCAAATTGATTGGTAATCCCCTTGATTTCAGCATAAGAATATCTGGTGGGCTTGAGAGCTCTATAGTCTTTCAGAAACTTCTCAATGATTGCTTGGCTTTTTGTCCGTGATTTGTAAGAGTTGTGGATATAGAGAATTGCAGCAAGAGCACTCACCACTAAAAGTGAGCCCATGATTGATCCTGCATATATAAAAACTGAGTATTTAGTTTCAAAAAGTACAATTTTCCTTCAGCAGAAGATACTAGGTTCATATTGGAAGTTAACCTGTAATTACATATTTCTTTGATAAGCCTGCTGCAATAGAAATTAACATGATCGGTCAGCTAAGCATATTGATATACATGTATCTCAAAGAAGTTAAGTCATGCCTTATAATTTAAAAAACACTGATGCTCTCTGCATGAGACAAGAAATGTATATGTACGTTCATGGACAAGAAAAAGTGGAGCAGGTTTTAATCAAAGAGATCAATCTTACCTCTGTGACGAATCTCGAAACATGCGGTATCATCATAACTGGTATTACTATTCTTGAAACCACATCTTGTTCCATTTGATTCACAATGTTTTCACATTGGATTAGACCACATCAAATGAAGAGTGCTCTCAACATCAAAAATCTCAGGTGGGACAGATGAAATGTTAAATATTTTGCTGCAAAACAACAAGGGAAGCTGTCCAACCTCACGATAAGACAAAACGGCATATACTTGGGAAGCAGAGCTGCTGAGGCACGTTGAAATAATTTCTCCATCTCTTGGCGACGAGCAATTGAAAATTGTAAAGTCATTAAGATTCTGGTTTATGAACTGGAAAGGGGAAGGCAGTAGAGTGAGATTACGGACATGCCTAGAAAGGCAACCAGAAGGATCATATAAGTGAATGGTTTGGGAATTGTAATCAATGTGCTTGACATTGAGCTTGACTGATCCAGGAAGCTCAAGAACAGCATGATTGGCAGAAGAACATTGTAAATCAAACCCATGATAGCCACATTGTGCTGGTTGGCGTCCTATTACTCGGAAAGGAAACCGAACAGGAAGGTTTCCACACCTTGTTTCAGGTTCTGGACAGCTATCCAAGCTTCCTACAGAATCTGAAAACCCAGCAATGAGCAACAAGCAAGCAAAGAAGAAGGAGTTCACAGCTCTAGATTCCATATCTCCAGTGTTTGGCTCTCCAAGTGGCTAGATATCAGTTACATCTAAAATATCGAAGTCCAAAAAGTTATTCAAATATGGGGAGCTTCCAAATGATTTCCTCACACGGCATGCCGACGCCCGAAGGCTAACAGCTTACGTGTGAACACGCCTTTATGAATTATATATTTATAGTATATAATGTCAAGTTGGCCAGTGGCAACGACTTGATTGCAAGGATATAGAAATATACTGTCGGCGTCCTTTATAAGCCTTTCCCTATTTACTCTTCATTTTGAGATGATGATGATGATAATGGACATGTGTTGCTCATCACGAAAATTGCTGATGGCTCTGTTTCTGATAATGCTATTCTGCAGAACCTGCAAGGCACTCGATAAACACCAGAACTGTTCCAGTTCATGCGGAGATCACAACATTAGCAGCCCTTTCCGTCTAAAAGACTCCCCAGATCAGTGTGGTGACAAGAGTTACAACCTATCTTGCGAGCACAACCAACTGATAATGAACTGGCAATCTGGAAGATACAGAGTTCTGTCCATTAATTATGAGAACTACACAATCCGAGTGACGGATGCTAATATAGCGGAACTAGATTTCTCATCATCACTTCCTGGGTATTCTATAACAGACTACAACTTTAGCAGACGGGATCCATATGCCTCCACCATTAATGCACGCAATGAAAATGGAGTTTGGCAATGGTATGGATTGAACACAAATATGATATACGTGAGGTGTAGAAACCCAGTGGATTCCCCTCGTTTTGTGGACACAGCCACGTGTTTCAAAGCTTCAAATGGCTCTCTGGCATCATCATCTTCTTCTTCTTTATGGAATTTGTATGCGTATGTTGGGAGCGGATATGTAGGAGATGTGGGGTTAGAGGATAATTGCCTTATAGAAATTATGTATATGACTTCGTGGCCTGCTCTGAGGAAGCACAAGTCTGCTTGGTCATGCACAGATATTCGCAACATGCTTCTTCATGGCTTTGAGCTTTCTTGGCTCAACAGTTTCTGCCTTGATTCTGGAGATGATTATGAAATAATTCTCGGTGTCGGTGGTAAGAAACCACGCTGTCAAATAGGCAAGTCCTTTAATTGATTTCTTTTCAACTTGAAAGTCCATTATTAATTTGATTCTCGCACAACGCATAGATATATATATATATATATATATTCATGCGAATGGAGCATTTCTTTGACATTTTCTTTCCTAATTCAGGGGCAAATTATGAAGTCATTAATTCGCACCCCTTGTATTTGGAATTGGTTCAAATAAGTCCATCTATAGTTGGATTATTATTACAATTGTTAAAATATGAACAACCTTTATTGGCTTTTATTGTTAAAATTTTGATGCAAACTCGGTTATAATAAATAAATTTCTGAACTAGTTGGGGGAATCTATTATCATGTTATAATAAACTCGGTTATAATAAATTTCTGCTTTGGCCTTATCATGTTATTGGTAAAACAATTCACCATGTATAAGAACCACAATTATGGGATTGTTTGGAAAGTCCGTTGGAAAAACGATCACAGATTCCGAGGTAAATATGTGGGAGGAATTTTGTCTCGGTAAGCGCAGAAATGGATTTTGGGGAGGCAAACGATCTCCCCATATTTATCATATATACCCCTTCTAATACATTTGCTTATCTGGTGTAGGAGCAAGCAATGGCATTTTTAAAAGGATCCTTTGGATTATTCAAGGTAAGGCATCTCAATAGAACTCTTAACTTTTCAGTTATAGTTAGTTTCTCTTTATGGAAGCTGATACTGGCTTTCGTTTTGTCTGTTTCCAGCCGTTAGGGAATACGTAAACACCATATTAGGTAATCCCTTAACTTTTAACAGGCTTATCTAATTTATGAGAGTCTAAAGTTCGACAGTTTAATAACTGGCCAAGCAATGGAAATGAACTAATTTTTAATATCCCCTTTCAAAATTTTTGTGAACAGTTTTTCATACTCTTGGTAAAACTGTCCTTGGGACTCCATTTGCGATTGCCCTTTTGATATATAAATGGTTGTGGAGACACGTATCAATGTATGACAACATCGAAGAATTTTTGCAAAATGACAATAATATCATGCCTATAAGGTACTCCTACAAAGAAATCAAGAAGATGACAGAAGGCTTTAAAATAAAACTTGGGAAAGGAGGCTATGGCTCTGTGTTTAAAGGAAAACTTCGAAGCGGTTGCACCGTAGCCATCAAGATGTTGGATAAGGCCAAAGCAGAAAATCAAGAATTCATCAATGAAGTTGCTACACTTGGTAGAATCCACCATGTTAATGTTGTGCAGCTCATCGGTTATTGTGTGGAAGGAACGAAACGCGCTCTTATATACGAGTTCATGCAAAATGGATCTCTCGACAAATACATTTTCTCTAAACTTCATGACAAGAAATCATTGACTCTTGATCAGCTGTATGCCATTTCTCTTGGTGTGGCTCATGGTATTGAATATCTTCACATAGGGTGCAACATGCAAATTCTGCATTTTGATATAAAACCGCACAACATCCTTATTGATGACAACTTCATTCCTAAGGTTTCTGATTTTGGGCTTGCTAAACTCTATCCTACCAATGATAGTGTTGTGGCACTCACAGTGGTAAGAGGAACTATAGGATACATGGCCCCTGAACTTTTCTATAGAAACGTGGGTGGAGTCTCTAACAAAGCCGATGTCTATAGTTTTGGGAAGTTATTAATGGATATTGCTGGTGGAAGAAAGAATCTAAATGTGTCAATTGAGCAGTCAAGTCAATTCTACTTCCCCTTCTGGGTTTATGATCAATTGAACGAAGGAAATGAAATTAACATAGAAGACGCAACAGAGGAAGAAATGGAATTGGCAAGGAAGATGATGATTGTGGGATTGTGGTGCATCCAGACTAAGCCTAATGATCGTCCTTCAATGAGCAAAGTTGTAGAGATGCTTGAGGGAGAGGAGAAAGACTTAGAAATCCCTCAAAAGCCTTATTTATATCCACAAGATATGCCAAATGTTGATGTTAGTAACCATTCAAGCTCAATAATGTCATCCTCTGAGCTATCAGCAAGTAATTATAAAGAAGCAACTTTATTTTCAACTCCAGAAGATGGGAGATCAATATAGCCTTGTTTAGAATGCTCCAAACATATCTGTGAGGCTCTTGATTATGAAGCAGAATGTGTCCTTTAGTTAGATCAGTACAGTTATATTTTTTGGCAAGACTGGTCAACATGGTTTGTTTCTGTATTAGGTCTTCGAGTTGACTTTCCTTATCCATTAGACATTGTAGAATGGATTAAGATCTCAGTAACACTGATCATTAATGCAAAACGTAGAAGCTTTCTATATAATCATTATTTTATTGTTCTCTTTC
>JANTPZ010027023.1:0-14424 GCA_025593235.1 Vachellia pachyceras
GAGAAATGAATCAGACACGAAAATGCAAAACTCCAACTTACTGGCGCAAATCCAAGACGGGTCGAACAACCCAATGCACGAACTTTGTCTTCCAAGCTGAGGAGAACTAGCCCGCGATAGCACTTGACACTCGGTAGACACAGAGCCATGGTCGCAAAGGCGAGCAGAGTTCAAACCCAAAAAACTACGACATCAACGGTGACTCAGCAACCCAAGACAGCGGCGACCTCCGATCTAGCATAAGCGTTCCTGAATCTCCAATGGGTTGGGGCTTTTCTTCTTCATTGTTGTATTTTTCTTCATCACTTGACGACCTCCGCTCCAACGCTGGCCTCACCGTGACCCAGGTTAGCTTCTGGCCAGAAGCTCCTTTTGGTCCAAAAGTCCTTCTGGCCAAAAGTGTATCCAAATACCAGTATTTTCAGCTGCCACGCTTTTTGGGCTCAAAAGCTCCTTTTTAGGTCTAGAACGCCCCACCAAACACTCGCAATAACTTTTCCCACTTGTTTATTCATATACCGACAAAAACCAGTTGTGAGATTGTTACAAATAACTAATATAATTAATTTCTTTAACATATGTAAATTAGTTAGTTAGCTTTTGTTGTTTGCTTTGTCTAAAATTTGGTGAAAGTGAGCTCAACCTTCAGCGCTTGTGGAGTGAAAATGAATTAAACCTTGAGGTTCATGAGTTAAGGAAAAGTTACGCATTTCATATGGTAAATTCAGAATCAAAATTTAAAAAGGGGAAATGGGCTAAAAATATACTTGTTCATAACCAATAAAATTCTGAAATGGTTACTTTTAACTATCTTTAACAAATAGGTTGCATTATCCCCTTCTGCCAAAATTGATCTTTTTATAAACTTTGTGGGTGCCTTTCGTTGAAGAAAAATCTGTTTTTTAGATGTGAGTGAGTGTGACGATGTTATATAAAGTATAGGCCATGATTCAAAGCTATTTATTTCATGAGGAAGGAATGTAAACACTAAGGAAGGAGAGAGGGAGGGAATGTTTTTACCAAATAGTTCTACAATAAATAAATAATATGCAAAAATGATAAAGTTCAGTTGATCTGAAACTTTTTAATAAATATCTCTTATTCTGATTTCTAATTTCAAACATTGAAACCAAAAGGGCCATTTTGATGGGCCTATTATTGGAAACCCAATAGTGATACTGAATGGGAAGGTACAACTTAATTTCTCCCATCCAACAACTTTAGTTTGTCATTTTGTATTTGGATAGCCCGTTGGGAGAACGGATACAGATTTTGAAATAAATATGTGAGAGGAATTTTATCTCGGTAAGCGTAGGAATGACTTTTAGTTACTCAAACGGGCTAACCAAATAGAGCCATGCCAAGTCTCTTGTTCTTAGAATATTAACCGCCTTAAAAATTACTAAATTAGAATGCCTCGCCTCTTCTGTTAAAAAAATATGTAAGAATTTTTTTTGGCGCTCAAGATGCATGGCAAGTCATACAAAACAAAATAACACTCAACATCACATAAACCTGGTTGTTTGGAAAAACTTTTTTCTAACGGTGCACGTAAGTAAATATAAAAAACATCTCAACATCTGTAAAAAACATTTCAAAATCGGTAAAATAATCTTGAAATCCGTAAAATCATCTCAGAATTTGTAAATTCCTTTCTCCCAACAGATTCCCAAACACACACGTATTCTTGTAGTAAAGCACCTGCAGCAACATTACCGACAAATCAAAAGGCTTTTATTTATAATTTTTTTAGAAAAAACCCAATGATTTTCCGATGATTACTGTTAACACTGATTTTCTTCACAAAGTGCTTCTCACAGCGTACTTTTCCATTTGTAAAGAACCTTTTTGGAATATGTTTTCTTTAAGAAGTACTTTCTCGTAACATGCTTTTTTTATAAAGTGCTTTTCTAAACTTGGCCTTTTTTAAAAGTGTTTTTTCACAGCATGTTTTCTGGTATCAAGCTAAATTTGAATACTTTTATTTAATTTAATAAATTGATAAATAAGCCCTAACAAAATTTTAAAAAGCCAAATGAATTTACTAGCAGAAGAGGTTAGTTTCTTTATGGTTTGAATCCCACTAGTAAAAGTGATCACATATAATGTCCGATAGTATTTTGAATATAATTACTTCCAGTTGGATTTTAACAGAAAAATAGGTTGCATATTTTTTATATATAAATACTGTAGTTTGTTATAATTTTTCTTAACAAACTTTTTTCCCATTTATATTGATATTTATATTATTAATTCGACATGTTGACAATCAAGGAAAAATTAGTTTCTCTTTAAAAAAGAGAAAATAAAAGGGAAGAGAGAGAGAGAGCGCGCGCTTCATTTTTGGTCCCAAAACATGAAAACTTGTCTTGACGCTGGCATTAAAGGGCAAGACTAAGAAACATCAAGGGTGGGCCTCCTCCAGGACCATTTATTTAAGAGTTAAGGTGCAATTTTAACAACTAAGTTTTCAGCGAGGAGCGTCTGACACAAAAAAGTTTTAGAAGGAGCAAAAATACACATAACGTTACAAAAGTGGTGCAAAAACAACAACACCGTTATTTCAACCGTTAATGGGCCCCACAAAGTCAGCTTTTTCCTTCTCCCTCAGCCACATCATCCATTCTTCTTCGTTTCTCTCTTCCCTTCTCTCCTCTCCTTCCTGCAGATTCCAACGTTGCATCAAAATAGCAGAGACAGGCCAAAGTCAGAGATGCAAGCCACGCCATTCTTGTTGAGTACAACGTTGGAAGATTTGATGCTGTCGTGGGGTATTTTGCTGCACTATATTTAGTATGAATCTGAGCCAGTCCTCTGGCTGCCTCTAAACTCAAAAATATGACATTCGGAGAGAATAAAAGTGTCTGAGACTAATACTAACCGTGAAGAAGAGAATGCAATCTTCCGCTGGGGAGATAATCATAGACGAGGAGCTTTTCTTCTCATGTGTAGTAATAAGCTCTAAGTCTCACAATATTAGGGCGCTTGAGTTTTCTGATCATGCTCAGGTGGCTACGGTGACATCGTGAGTCGTCTCTCTCTACTTGAGTTTTCCGATCACGTCCACAAGGAATGGATGATGGCACTGGTCTGCTCCAGGTGGATGCGACGGCGTCGTGAGTCATCTCTCTCTGTGTGCTCTCTGGGCGTGATGTGGTCGATGAATGGATGATGGCGCTGGTCTGCTCCAGGTGGCTGTGGCGGCGTCGTGAGTCGTCTCCCTCTCCAACTCCATCGTACATGATGCTCGTGTGTGCTTGGATGGGAACAGTGGTGGCAATGGACGAAAGGATGGAAGCTGGAGATCGCGGTGGCGTGATGGAGGCGTTAAGAATGGGAGCTCTTCGGTAAGAATGGAAGCTGGAGAAGATAAAGTCGTGAATCTCAGCTACACAGCGTGCTCGCCGGTAAGGTGGCTGCGACGGCATCGTGAGTCGTCACTTCTTCCTCTCTGCTCATCAAGCTATACATCTGATAGATGGATGATTCTCTGCTAGTTCGCGGCGTCCCTCAGCTCATGCGTTCTGATAGTGGGATGTGCGTGGTTGAGGAAGATGGAATCAGAGTTGGCAACTGGGGAGTCAGAGTGCTGGTGGTCGCGTGGTGCCGAAAGGAATGAAGCTTCGTCTTCTCTATTCCAACGAATAGTGCAGTGGCTCAGTAATGAAAAAGAACGGATGACGTGGCTGAGGGAGGGGAAAAATCTGACTTCGTGGGGCCCATTAACGGTTGAAATAACAGTGTTGTTGTTTTTGCACCACTTTTGTAACGTTATGTTTATTTTTGCTCCTTCCGAAACTTTTTGGTGCCAGACGCTCCTCGGGAAAAATTTGGTTGTTAAAATTGCACCTTAACCCTTTATTTAATTAAACATGGGTATTTATCAAACGGACAGAATTAATTAAAAAACACTTTCAAACTTCTATGATATACTTATATTGGATTCAGTAAAATCACTTAAAAAAATAATCTAAACACTCCTCACTGCATCCCCATGATCTGAAAAGAATCAAGTAATCAACCACCGGAAAATAAACAAATGTAAGCTACCATAGTTTTGAGTAATTTAGGAGTTGATTATAAATGTAAATGTATTACTTAAGTAAAAATTACCAGATTGAAATTATTCAAATTAAGAAAGATTTCTTTTATTTCTATAAATCTTTTTTGCGGAAATTTATTCCTCAAAAGCAAGCTCACTCCTTTTGATTTACCTAATTTCATTGTATTTTATTGATTTATTAATCTGCTAAAGTCGATGTAGCTTTCTACTAGCCTTTTACTTCTCTCATTTCAATAATTGCGATCTTAGCTCCATATAGTCTTGAGAGAAAGTGAGAGTCGAGATCTGCAATTTCCACAAGTGATCAGAGACAGCCATGGATGAACCTTCCTTGCACATAGCTATGTTCCCTTGGTTTGCTATGGGCCACCTAATCCCATATCTACACATCTCCAACAAATTAGCTAGAAGAGGTCACAGAATTTCGTTCTTCATACCCACAAAAACACAATCCAAATTGCATCAAATGAATCTCTTCCCACATCTCATTACCCTCTTCCCCATCACTGTGCCTCACTGTGACAGCCTTCCCGTTGATGCAGAAACCACTTCTGATGGTCCTCCCTCTTTGATTCCACTTATCATGACAGCCATGGATTGTACTGAGAGTCAAATCCAAAAACTCCTCCTTCAGCTAAACCCACAGATTGTCTTCTTTGACTTCGCCTTTTGGCTTCCAAACTTGGCACGCAAACTCGGCATCAAGTCACTTCAGTACTGGATAGTTCATCCCGCAACCGTAGCTTATAACGCATCCAAAGATAGGATGCTTCAGGGAAGTAACTTGACTGAAGCGGATCTCATGAAACCACCTTCTGGGTTCCCTTCTCCTTCCATGAAGCTTCACACCCATGAAGCAAAAATGTTCGCTTCTCTTAGAAGAAGGGAATTCGGAAGTGGGGTTCTCTTCTATGATCGTATATGTAATGTTCTAATCCAATCAGATGCTTTATCATTCAAAGGCAGCACAGAAATTGAAGGACCCTTCATTGACTATCTTGGAAACCAATATGGCAAACCTACTCTGCTTTCAGGCCCTGTTATTCCAGAGCCAAACAAGTCTGTTCTAGAAAACAAATGGGCCAATTCCAAGAGTTGTTGCTGGGTCTTGAGTTGACAGGGTTACCCTTTTTAGCAGTACTCAAGCCACTAAGTGGATTCGAGACCGTTGAATCAGCCATGCCAGAAGGATTCAAGGAAAGAATTAAAGAGAGAGGGATTGTTTATGGAGGATGGGTTCAGCAACAAGTGATCTTGGCCCATTCAAGTGTAGGTTGCTTCATAACGCACTGTGGGGCTGGGTCGATAACAGAGGGATTGATGAATAAGTGTCAGTTAGTGCTGCTTCCACAAGAATTTCCAGATCGTATCATCAATACGAGGATGATGAGCTCTGAATTGAAAGTTGGTGTCGAAGTGGAAAGAGGGGGAGAAGATGGTTTGTTCACAAAAGAAAGTGTGTGCAAGGCTGTGAAGAGTGTGATGGATTACGAGAGTGAGGTTGGGAAAGAGATCAGAGAAAACCATTCTACGTTGAGAAGCTACTTGTTAGGCAACGATTTGGAATCTTCTCATTTGGATCGTTTTTGTCAGAAGCTACGTGATTTACTCAGGTGATTTATCGGTTCCATCTACAACCTTGTTGGTTTTGAATATATGGTTCATGACTACTGAGTTTTACTCTTATGAGCTTAAGCTTGTTGTGCATTGTGAGTATTATATGTCTGGCTTCTTATTGTCCATGCACTTTTAAAATGATTCTATGCTACAATGTCATCCTGTTATCATTCTTGCTCTGGCTTCTTTAAGATTGTTAGAGAATAGTTAATACTAACTGTGATTCTTGAGGCCAAATTCAGTTAACTTTTTGTAGAAGATTAAGGAAGTTAAATACATTACTTTAAATTATTTATAATTATAATTTTTTAAATTAATTTATCTAATTTATAAATTTATATTTAATATAATGATGTACATAAATAATTACTTTTAAGTAATGTATTTAATTTTTTTAATCTTCATATAAAAAATTAATTAACTCTTATATTAAGTGCATGAGATATAGCCACAACGATGTGGCTTGATGGTTGATCCCTTAATCAAGTTGAAGAGGTTTGATTCCTCCATTGAACATGGAAAAACATCCGTGACTATCCATTTTACCTTTAATTAAAGGATCTGGTGTAGTTCGGATTAGTTTAGAGTGACTCACATACATGAAAAAGATAGCTTGACATGCCGTATGCTATAAGAAAATGTACATGGGGTGTAATTGTATTATGTGTAGATAAGAATAACCAGTGGTCCCAAGGAGTCATTCTCTATTCACTTGGGTAGCCTTCACTCCAGATGGAATAAATGTTGTCGTGGGAGCCTTGGTTGTTCATGCCCTTTCACTCAATTAAAAAAAAAAGGTAGTGGTCCCGTCAGCACGTGTATGGGCTATATTATATCATATTGTAATGTGCTCTAGAATATACTTTTAGAGGCCAGGACCACACGTACAGTGACGGAGTCAGGATCTTAGAACGGTGGGGATAAATTTTTTTATTTTCAATCAAATGACAACAAACTTAATAGTATTGATAATTTGAGTGGGTTCAAATCTTAAAAATCAGTGGGTGAAAATACAAATATACTAGTTATTTATATATAAATTAAAAATTGAGTAGGGGCATTTGCCCACACTCAATTCAATGTGGCTCTGCCACTGCACAGGTATAAATTTAATTGTGTCTCGTTTGCTCAGTGGTGATTAGCGCGGTGCTGGTGAATGTTATTTTCCCCTGATACTTGTCAGGAGTCTTCGATGGATGCTTTAATGGATAGGGATCGTTTGGCCATTAGGTTGCAGTGGAATGAAGCGGATAGTCAAGAAGAAGACAAGGGCGTTCTTATTGGAAAAGTGGTTTCAAAGAAGTGTGTGGATTATTTGGCTGTGAAGGGTTCAGTTCAGGCAGCTTGGAAGGTAATGGGGGAGGTGGATGTGAATAGGGTTTAATTTGTACTCGTTTACTTTCCCAAATCCAGCTGAGGCAAAATGAGTACTTCGGGAGAGTCCATAGGTGGTTCGCAATCATATGTTGAACCTGCAGAGGAGGAAGCCTTATCTAAGTGACAGTGAAATACAGATTAATTAGTGAGTTCTGGGTGAAATTCCACAACATTCCACCGGAGGGAATATGGAAAGTAATGATAGGTTGATGGCAAAGGGAGTAGGTAAGGTCAATGAGATTGAAGATCCAAGGGATAGGAAATACTTGGCAAGAAACTTTGGCTAGGCTAGGATGGAGATTGATGTTGAGAAGCCTTTAGTGCCTGGTTTTCTAGCTCCAAGGCCTGATGGTTTGGAGGATGTATGGATTCAGGCTAAATATAAAAAGCTAGTAAGATTTTGTTTTTGTTGTGACCGGTTGGGGCATGAGAGTAGATTCTGCGAGGAAGAGCAAGTATTCTTCAAGAGGGATGGAGGCAGACTTGGATATGATACTTCTTTGTGCACCTAATGCCCCGTTTGGTTCACAGAATTGATTTTGATGGAATTGGAAGTGGAACTGGAAGTGGAAATAAAAATAAAAGTATGTTTGGTATGTTGGAAGAAATGGGGTATTATTTTAATTTAATATTTATATTTATAATGAGAAAAATGCATATACCCTTTACAATAAAATATTTAATAAAAAAATTTATCTTCTTCCCCAACCAGCAATTCCAACCACTGTCCGACGAGCAAGCTTGTGGAGAGGTCGCTGCGTTGCCATTCGTCGTCCAAATTTGGAGAAAATCTGAAGCAACGGAGAACAACGGAGAAGATCTGAAGCAACATAGAAGATCTGAAGCAACTGAGAAGAAACGCCGACGAACGCCACTGGTGCAGATCAACATCTGAGAAGCATCGACATTTGAAGTTCGAACGCCGACGACATCAACGCCATTATCAGATTCCAAATCGAAACCACACCATCCCTGTAGATCGAAACCACACCGTCCAAATCCAGATTGCCGTCACACACCGTCCCTGTAGATCATCGCCGTCACTGGTGCAGCCAACCATGTTGCAAGTTGACAGCGGCAAGCCTGACGGAGAGGGTCGCGGTTTCGATATGTTTTTTAGATCGCATGTACATAGTTTAAAAATGTTTACTTTCTAAACCGATTTTATCTAAATTATACATTTGCGCAGTCTAAAAAACACTTTTTCCACTAATAAATAAGATGTAAAATGAAAGAATAGAAAAAAAATAATTAAAAAATTTTAACCCCCATTTCTTCTGATTTTTTAAGATCTACCTATAAAAATTTCCCCTCCAAATGCACCCATACCAAGCAATGCATAAGTGTAATTTTTTTTTTGAACCATTGAATTAGGTGAAGCTCCAGATTTAAACCAATAGAACATGAAAATTTTCTAACTTGAAGATCACAAGTTCCTCTCCCCTATTTTTACCTTTTTATTTCACACTATGTCCACCCCCCTTGAAGATCACAAGTTCAATTACACTGAGTTCTCTCCTTGATTTTGCATTGTTAATATTGCATCGTTTAATTTATGACTAGGTTTATGGCAGTTAGCTCTAATGCTAGATATTGAAAAGGTAAAACCCATTTGATATATATGACTAAAGTAAACTATATGGTTATGATGTATAACATGAAATTGTGATTATTATTTTAATATTACAACGTAAGGTAATTAATTAAATGGGTTTACTCTTGAAAGAACCATAATTGCGTGGACGGTTAAATATTATACGACATGGGACAAAGCCTCTGATCGTTATTTGTCTTTAATGTGCTTGTTTGGAAATACTTAACTCTCACTCAAAAGTACGTTCAACAATGTTTTTTCGTAAAATGAGACAATTTCCTTCATATATTTACCTCGACTTGCGTAAAAGTACTTTTCTACCGCTTTCCCACACAAACCCAATGTTTAATTTTCATAAATAATTAACTTTCTCGTAATTAAACAAGCTCCATATAAAATGTCATTAGCATTAATGTTACAATATATATATATATAATATCCCACAAACGCAAACAATATATACTACAATGTACAATGCGCATGCATGCGTACACACACATACATTCACGCTATTTATTTAGATGAGGATGCTATTAATTGATAAATATTAAAAGGTATATTACCAAAAAATATTAAAAAGTAAGAGTGGTGTTAGTCTTCATCTAATCGTGTTTATCGCAAAAGCATTCATCTAATTATATTATATTTTTTGGCTTATAAAAACATGAGAATATATCAAAGCCACAATCATATGTGGACGACAAAAGATACCAAATATCTTTGGCAATGAAATCGTGCATTTGATATTCATAAATGATGAACGTTGAAGGTCTTTCCAATTGGATTAAACTAAAAGGTTAAAGTATATTTTTAATCCTTTGTGTTTGTATCAAGTTTCACTTTAATCCTTTAAGTTTAAAAAGTGCACTTTCAGTCCCTCAAACTTAATGCTGGTAGTATCTCTTAACGGAAATGGCTGATTCATTAAACTTAACGGTGTTGTTTTAAATCTTTTTTATTTTGCACAATTTAAAATATCAAATTTATTATATTATTACTTTGTCAACATTTTATTGCACAGTCATCAATTAAATTTGATGAGTGAGCAATTTCCGTTATGAGAGACCAACGTCGTTATATTTAAGGGACTGAAAGTGCACTTTTTAAACTTAAAGGACAAAAATGAAACCTGACACAAACATAAAGGACTAAAAGTATACTTCAGCCAAACTAAAATTTCATCACAAATTACAGTGAATTAATTTCAATTAATAAATCCTTAAATCAAGGCAAAATTATATATGTTAATTTTATCCCCTCTATAGTTCTACTCTTAAGGGGCCTAAGTTCAAAGGATATGAATCAATTCATCTAGACAAGTAATTATTTCATGGTTTCCTATTTTATGTGTAGGTTAAAATCACACACACACACATATATATATGAATTAAACCACATATAATAAAAGGTGTGCTAATTAACACCACGCCTCAATGTTATTCTTTATGAAAGATTTGACCGTGGAAATAATTAGTACTAGTAATTAAATTAGAGGGAAGCTTCGTTATCTCATAAGATCATTGATCATTAGTACAATTATTAATTAAGGAGAATCATAACAGCAGAAGGAGATTTCTTTCCAATTCAATAAAGATATGATGCATTAACTATAGGTATCTCTAATTGAATATTTAAACACCCTTCTACTTCCTCTTCTTTTGATTAATCCGAGTCCTCGCTCTCATACAGATTCAAAAAGTTCTTTAATTTCTTTTACTTTCCTGCTCTTTCTCCCTCTGAAGGCTCTAGCATCTCTGGAGGGTACAAAGGAAAAGCTTTCAGAGAAGTGATCGAAAACCAGAAGATAAAGATGGTTCAAGTAAGTGAATTTATACGTAGAACTTCTTCATCTGTGTTTGTTTGCTTTGGTTTTATTATTTTTAAGGTTATGGTAGAGCGAATTCGTACATAGAACTTTTTTTTTCCTGTTTGCTTGCTTTATTTTTATTATTTTTAAGGTTATGGTAGTGAAAAATTTGCTTTAATGTTACTGCCATGAAGGTTTTTGTAGGAGAAAAGACAAATACAAATAAGTGGCCAAGTGTTCTATATTTATTCTTTCTCTTTACCCTCTCGTACTGTACTATTTTTTATCTCTTTTTGAACCAAATTTCTACAATCTTCCTTTCAAATTGATTACTATTTTTTCAGGAAAACTATTTATTCTTAATACTTAACAAGTTACCCCAATGTTATTTCTAATTCAAGGTAAAGTCTTTATTAATCTTACGTTCAGAGAAGATTAATATTGCTTTCCCTCTTTGCACTCGCGCCCTCTATTATTTTTACCTCTTAACATTGAGAGAGAGCTAGAAAGACTAACAAATATTTTGATTCAATTTAATGATTAGTGATTAATTTATTTTTTTTCAGGAAAAAACCATTATTTTTAATGTTGAACAGTTTAAAGATGTAATGAATAAAATCCCAACGTTAATCAAGGTAAAGCTAATTCTTTTTAATCATATATTCGGAGAAAGAAATACGAAAAAGTGACTGATAAGTATCATGTTATATTTTCTCTCCTTATCCCTTTATTATTTCTCTCTCTTTTTTAACATGCTATATTTATGCAGTCACTTTAATACGAATTAGGTTTCAAACTGTGCTATTTCTCTCTGCTGATAGAAAACTTCATATCTGTAAAGAAGTTGGGTATAAATATAGAGAGCGCTCAAACTTTCTGCAATGTTTTTTGAGGTGAACATAAATTAATTATTATCTTTTTTTCCAGAAAGACAACGATTTTTAATGTTTGATAACTTAAGTTGTTTTAAAATTCGAAGCTTTACGAACTTCATTACACTATCACAATCACATATTGTCAACTGCTTAATTAATAACTCGCTCATTTCTCATATGTTTTTCTTTTGACATATATTTCATGAATTGAAGATCACTCATGACGACGACTCCCTTCATAAGCCGAAGACCAAACAAGATATCTCCAAATTTGGATTGAATATTGTCGCAGGTTCTTCATCTAAAATAGACATAACCAACAACAAAGGAAAAGATAGTGAACGTCATTATCATCATGATGAACTTGATCATGATGATGATAAGAGTACCCAGAAAACTTATGGCTGCAACTTCTGTAAGAGAGAATTTTCTTCCTCACAAGCCTTAGGAGGCCATCAAAATGCACACAAACAAGAGCGTGCCATCGCAAAACAACGACAAGCTGGGATTATTTCTGATCACCGTCTCAGTGTTCTAGGGCGTTACCGTTCTTCACACTTCCCTTATTATAGTAATTACTCTAATTATTATGCCAACCCACAGATTAATTATGGGCCTCTCAGTTATAATAGGCCATGTGGGGTTAAATTGGAGTCCATGGTTCGCAAGCCTTCCTATAAGCCTAATTCTGGATTCAACCGTGATCATCAAACCCTTGATAAGCTTAGGGCATGTTCAGGAACATCTTCCAGGGTTGAAGAAATTGGTTATATTAGTCCTCTAACTCATCAATGCGAGCATATTTCTTCTTCTTCAGCTGCTGCTACTGATACTACAATTGGTGATGGACGGACCAAGTTTATATCAGAAAAGGCTTTGACAGAGGATGATGCTAATCTTGATTCTTCAGCTCTTGACTTGTCACTTAAGCTTTAAGTTAGTTTTATTTTTAAATTTGTGATACTTTATCATCTGGATAAAATTTATTGTTTTAGTTAGCTAACTGTTAGTTTATTTTATTTTTGAAAAACTACAGCAATAATAATTGAGTTTACGTTTGCCTTTCTGTTTTAAGTTATTGAGTTTCCTCTCTCATATTTTCGATTTTGAATTTATTGAAAACTATTGAATTAAATTCGATTCTTGAGTTTAACAGTTTGTCTATAGAAACTTGCAAACTGACAATAAAAGAACAACCAAGAGAAGAAATACTTACTATAACTGCTAAGATGAACATGATAGGTCGCTTTGGATGCTTTTGCAATCCGTTGGAATTAATATAGTTTCACTTTTACGGACTTCTATGCTGAATAAAAATAATTCTTTCACCTAACTGCGAAGTGAACCATGCACAAGTCTACATGCGTTTTTTTATGTATATTGATCACCTACTTGACCACCTACATGCGCTTTGCTGGAGTCAGATGGTTTTATATTATATAAACATAGATAGAGTCGCATTGTTTAAAGAGAACCGTGCAACTTGAACTGTCGGAATAGAATCATGTGTATGCATGAAAGGTGCAGCTTTTTATTTTTTAACTCATTATTTTATAAATCATGAATAAATTTTCCCAATCTTTTTTTCCTAAAAATGTTTAGAGGAGCAGGATCTAGGACTCGCAAGGGTTAGCCTCAGATGGCATGTATAGACTTAGCATGTATAGACTACAGAAGTATTTATATATTACTTACCAATATAATACTCATATCGATAGTGAGATTTGAACTCATAGCCTTATGAGTTATAAACAAATTCCTGACTAACTGGATCCACCTATATTGACAATTTGCCCAATCTTGAACTAAATATGGAAGCTTGTATGGTTATTTTTGTTATTCTCAATCCCCAGGAATAATTCTGAATGTATTTTTTCAATAAATAAATGAAAATCTACTCGCTAGATGCAAGATTTGGTCTTCAAGAAGTAAGTATAAAGTAACAAGACATCCACTCTTGTGAGAAAAGCTAACAAGGGTATAATTAATTGAAGATGGAGGGTGAGTTCAGTTCTATCGAGGTCCTTCAAAGTTCAACCATTTTGCAAGCCTTGAACAGCCAGCAAGGTTCAGAATTTCAAGAGAAGTTAACAGAAATAAGGTGTTTGGAATACTAATTAGATGATCACAGTTTCTCATATTCAAGAAAGTGATCCTTTTGAGATCTCCAACAGATGGATCAATCTGCAACAATCCAGTACATCCTTCAAGATCTAACCTCTCAAGATTTTCTACTCCTTTAACATTTGGCGTCTTGATTAGACTTTTAGAGCCACGTAGATCCATGCTCATCAACTTTGGCAATCTCTGTGAAGGAGCCAAGACAATTAGCTAGCTACCATTACCAGCAGCAACTGACCATTCTTGTGTTAAATAGGAGTTTAATTCATTAAAATTAGTCTAGTCCACCATTTAACAAAAACAACAATATTGTACCTTTTCGCCTTCCCATAGTTGTCTTACATTGCTGTCAGGCATGATCAGTTCAACAAGTTTATCTGGTTCAAAATTAGATGGCAAAGAGCTGAAACGAAATGTATGCCATGAAAGAAATCGTAACTCGTTGGACAGTTTATCAAGATTTCCTGAAAATTTCACATCATTAGGGAATACGATTAGTCTGAGTCGGCTCATTTGTGATAAAGCTTCAGCCTTCAATGGCGTCTCTTGCAGATCTTCCGAGCTCAAGACAATGGCTTCAACTTTTTCCGTTCCCTAATCATGAACACATCATAAAGCAAACGGATATGTTATTGGATTCCTTGAATTATATAAGAAATAATAAGAAAAAAATCAGTAAAGTAATCATCAAAAAAGGAAGAAAAACTTGCTGTCTTTACAGTTTGAATATCTTTGTATGACCACAGCCTACTCCACTTTGCTGGCTCATCAGGAAATTCTCCTCTTGCAAATTTCCATCCCAGTTCTTGCAGCATACATCCAGCATATTCCATTAACAATGTTCAGGAGAGATCTGTCACGGAGAACTCTAATTCCAATTTTAGGATTGAATCCACAATATTCCAGAATTTTTGTGACATAGTTCTCATCTGCTCCCTTGAAGAAACAGGCAATGTCCACAAATATATCC
>JANTPZ010027024.1:0-15585 GCA_025593235.1 Vachellia pachyceras
AGAGACCGAAGGCTCAGGGCTGGCTCTGATACCACTTGTCACGGGGCCATTACCCTCTCCCCCAAAAGAGCTCTTCGCAGAGTGCGCAGCGACACTGTGGCCACCCGAACAGTGCCCCCTACTCGTGTCCAAACCCCGGACCGGATCCACGAGGGCTGGGTGTCACAAGGGCCCATTACCCTTTCTCCACAAGGAGCTCTTGTGAGGGTGTGCAGCGCACCCGTTTATATAGCCCAGCACCCTTCTGAGCCTCTCCGATGTGTGACTTTGACACATGGCGCAAGCAAGCCGCAAGGGAAAGAGAAGAAGAAGAAGAAAAGGAGAATTTGGAAAAAATTATGGGTGGAAACATCCCAAGCGGTGCTGTTGGCGTTATGGCATCTCATTTCTAAATCAGTTGGGATGACGAGATTGCTTCTTCTTGTTGGAATAGGACTTTTACATCTCAGCACGAGAGCTATGAAGGTGAGTGATTATACCAAAAGTTAATTATACATCACAGGTGTACGTGTGGCGAAAATAATATATATATAGTAAATCAAAGATTAGATTCAAAGGTAAATAGATATTAAAAATTTAAATTTTTTTAGTTGAGCAAATCAAAATATGAAAATATAAATCTAAATAAATTAAAATATTAATTCTAATGCGCTAGGAAATATTAATGACAGATAATTTAAAGTGGTTAATCCATTCTTAAAATTTTAAAGCTTTTAACTACCTAAATAAATATATTTAAATTTTAAGTTGTTAATCTATAGTATAAATAAATGTATTATCTCCCTATCCCTATATAAAATAAAACTATTATTCATTAAATATATATTCAAGAGACATTAATTAGAACAATTTCATTCTAATATGATTAAATGCGTTCCGTAGGTATATTCATATTCTAAAGATAAATTAAAATAAATTTCAATATCACATTACTCAATTTAAATATCCAATTTAGATCCCTCTCCCAATGTTAATATAAATTGCCCACATTCATACTTAATATTGATAAGACATTAAGCATACAATAAGATTTAAACTTAATAAATAGAATTAAAATTAAATATAAGTAAATTGTTCAAACATGCTTAAATCCTTAAATTAGTTCATAGCTAGTATAAATCTAAAGAAAATTAGCCATATATGACATTAATCAAATTTATAATAAGATTTAAAAAATCATAAAAAAATAAAGAGAAAAGAAGAAAGACGAATACCCCCAATGGATGAAGCTTTTTCCCATGTACGCTCCTTTGTGGCTTCTCTCTCTCCTCCCTTGGATGTTGGTGCGTGTGTTCGCTGGATGCATGTGTGTACTGCGTGTGGAAATGCGTCTCTTAATGTGTCTTGCGTTATGTCTACGGTGGGAAACAAGTCAGGCTCCACCTCAAATAAGTTAGGTCTCTTTTATGTGTCTGTGGCCTGTGTTCAAGAGCTTTTTAAATCTGTGCTTGGGTCTTTTTTAACTTAGTCTGGCCTGTAGCATATATAGGTCTGTTTTTAAATATTATTTTTTTATTTTACATTTATAAATAAGAAATAAATGTAAATCTCAATATTTGTGGAACTAGCTTGGGTCTTCTTAGTGCCCCTCTCTCTTAGTTGTTATATACTACTACTCAATATTCACATTAAAATGTAAATCTCGATATTTGTGAACCACTGAAGATTCAAGAACCAAGTGTTCAAACAAGCAACTAAGTTTAAACGGATTGACCTATCAAGAGATTGATACCTCCAAAAAGATGTGAGGACAAATTGAATTGAGTTATTATATTCACAAAAGTGGGAATAACCAAGATATGTTCTCCTTACTTTTCTTAACCTATCATATAATTAAAACCTAAAATTCATTTTTTGAAAAAAACCTAGACAGCTTGACAGGCCAAAAAAGCCTGCCACATATCCCTAACAAGGTGTCTGACATGTTTCCACCTCTAAAATTCAGCCTGAGTCGTTCCGATTCGTAACTAAAAAAAAAAACGTGTTGCTCCACTTGATCATCAAAAACCGCTGCGGCTCCCTCTTTCTTTCTTTTCTTTATCTTCCTCTGATATTTCTTTATCCCTTGATTTGCTATGATTTTATCTTTCCATCACTTCCTTAAAAATAACAAAATAATACAATAAAAGGAAATAAAATAAAGAAAAAAATGAAAATTTATAAAAACTTTAAATTATTATTATCTACTGTAATTTAATGAATCTATAAGATAATGCATCATTTGATGGATTTCCTATTTTAAATTTAGAATTTTTTAAAATTATATTAATAATTCTTTAAATATATCAAATATACTAAAATTGGAGAATTACGAAGGTTATTAGAATATCTTTAACTCATCGCGAGTTATTTTCCTTTATCATATATACCATACCGTAGATGTACGCACATTACAAAACAAGTGTTTGCACTGTGAGGCGTAAACGAGAAGAATAACGTGTTTTTGGCATTGGCTTACGAAAAGATTAATTCCAAGCAACCTCTTTTTTCTACTGAATAAAGGTCTCTTTCTTTTTTTTTCCCTTTTTACTTTAATATTTTGTGTGTTTGGGAATCCGTTGGGAGAAAGGAGTATACGGATTTTGAGAAGAATTTACGGATTTTAAAATGCTTTTTACGAATTTTAATATGCTTTTTACGAATTTCAAAATACATTTTATCTTGATTTACATGTACAGTTAGGTGAAAGATTTCCCAAACATGCATTTTATCTTTCATCTTTACACTCTTCCCACAAGCGTAAATAACAAATTATTTTTTCCCAATTTTTCAGTATGATGTGAAATAAATTCACAGCGATTAAGATTCCAATCTAGTTCACTTTATCTATTGCATTCCATTCATTTTATTTCTTATAAATGTTTACAATTAATTAAGAGTAAAAATATAATTCAGTTTTAACAAAATTTATTTTTGTTTTTAGCCTTTTGTTGCTTGTATATATAGAGAGACTCGCGGCTTCACCGTAACGATACATGCAATCTCATGTTTTGACATTTTGCGTAAACAAGGAGTATCTCATGTTTTTGGCATCAAGCTTGCGTAAAGATATATACTGCTCCTGTAATTCCCATCAATGTCATTCGTTCATTGGATAAACACTCCTCTTCCCGTTCTGTCTTTAATCTTTAGCCTTTCTCTTTTCCGCCAATTAATTATTTAATCAAGCCCCACCATCAGGAATAACTTAACGGCTCAGCAAATGCTACTATTAATTACAAGCAGTTATCATCATGGATCCACCCATATAAGTGTGTGTGTTGCAGTAAGGAAGTAGGTAGCTTAGGTGGCGAGGAAATGGCTGCTGACCTGGGAAAGAAGAAGAAGCTGCTATTTACATTCGCCATGAAAGGGAAAATGGGATGGGGTGATCAATTTGTATGAGGAGGATCCATGGCTTCACAAGGCCAAAGTCACCAGGTCTGGGAGCACTGCCTTGCACGTAGCAGTGTTTGGTGGCAACGAGGAGGTTGTGGAACAGATGGTGAGGCATGCTGGAAGTTGCAAGCAACACTGTAAAGAGGCTCTCGAGACTCAGAATAGCAGAAAAAACACTGCTCTGATCTGCATGTAGCTGCTTCCATGGGCAATCTCAGAATGTGTAACCTCATTGCGCAGAGACAAGCCGACTTAATCTCGGTTAGAAACGTCGACGGCGAGAGACCTCTCTTCCTGGCAGAAAAGAAGCCTTTCTCTTCATCATCTCCCCCATAATGGTTCTTGTTCTAATCCAGTACCCCTCAATTATGATAACTGTAGAAGGAACGGCGGCGATACTATTCTTCCATGTGCAATTGCAGGAAACTTCTATGGTAGTATCACGTTCATTTACTGATGTAATTTTAGACTCCTTTGGTGGTGTAAATATTTACAATACTACTGTCACATATTTATATCCTCTTAATGGCAGATTTGGCATTCCAAATAAGTCACCCGTATGAAAAACTAGTAAACTGAGTGAACGACGAGGGGTTGTCTCCCCTCCATCTGCTAGCAGCAAAGCCTTCGGATTTCAAAAGTGGCAACCGCCTCGGACGATATGAGAGGATCATTTATCAATGTAAGTACTGAGATTAAGTCATGTTATTCATGGAAGAAAGGCTACTATTGTAAATATCATCCTCTCCATAGTTCATACAAAATAAATATATGGGCGCTCCTCGTTTTTCTCTTCGTAGTTCACACTATTAGAGATAATTATTAGTTGATATTTTCACTTCAGTCAGTCAGTCATATTAATCGCTGCAGAGAACGGAGTGACAGAGATGGTTGAGAATACATAGAATTGTTTCCGGTGGCCATTTACGACATAAACGAAGAGAAAAAGTATATGGTACTGTTGGCAGTAGAGCACAGGCAAACCCACGTATATAAGCTGTTGCTCCGACGGAATATTCTCAAAGAGAGTGCCTTCCGTCAGGTGGATCACAAGGGAAACAGTGCATTACACTTGGCTGCCAAGTTTGGGCTATACAAGCCCTGGCTCATTCCCGGCGCCACCCTCCAAATGCAATGGGAAATCAAGTGGTTCGAGGTAATCAGCTAATCACTCATCACCAAGCCTCGAGAGCTATAAGTATAAATATGACATGGATCTCACTGCTTTGTTTGTGTGTGTGTGTGTGTGTGCGCAGTTGTAAAAGAGTCGATGCCTTCTCATTTATTTGCTCGACGCAACTACCGTAATAAGACCCCGAAAGACATCTTCACGGAAACTCACTCTCCACTAGGGGAAAGCGGAGGGCAGGGGCTGAATAAGACGTCAGAGTCATGCTCTTTGGTGGCAGCGTTGATAGAGACGGTGGCGCTTACGACATCGCCCACCCTGCCGGCGGTGTAGAACAAAACACCGGCAGGCCAAGGCTGGAAAGGGAGCCGGCATTCAACGTGTTCGCCATCTCATCACTCATTGCACTGTGCTGTTCCATCACCGCCGTAGTGATGTTCCATCCATACTCACATCTCGGTATCAGGAGTATGATTTCAGGGTTGAGCTGACCATAAAGCTTATAGTTTGACATCACTGTTCATGTCGATTGCTTCCATGTTTGTGCCATTCTGTGCAGGCTATTTCTTTGTGCTGAGGGATCAAATCAAATACGCTGCGCTCCCTATATATGCAGTGACTTGCCTCCCGGTGAAACCTTTTTCTTTAGCACAGTTCCCACTCTACATCAATCTGGTGTGGGCCACCTTTAAAAGTGTGCCACAGCTAACAAGGCCATCCCCAGAAAATTCACAGAGGATTCTATTTCTAACCCAAATGGGGATACAAAGAAATATACTTCTGGCATGCTACCATCTCCTGCAGATTAAATTCAGAACCGGCGAGATTGAAGATGATTATGTGGCTGAATGTTTAATTAGTTAGAATTTAAATTTAGATACTGTCTAGTTTGTAACAGCAGTAGCAGTCAAAAAGAAAGAAAAGAAAAGGAAACATAACTGTTACTTTATTGTGCCTGTACTGTATTGGTTTCGAAATACTAGTATGTTGTAAAATTAATTGATAAAGAGGATGGAATTATTACTATTACTATTACTATTATAACTAATACTAAAATTATTATAATTACTGCTGCTGCTATGTTTGGTAATTTTTTTTATGGTAGTGTTTCTGTAAATTGCAAGATAGAAATAGTTTAAAGTAAAATAATTGTTTATTCATTTTATAAAATTTAAAAATCTCCCTAACTTAAAAAAAATAAAATAAGAGCTTCGTTATAGTATTAAATAGTGAAAATTTCACTCAAGGACCACTAAAGAGATTTAATTTCAGTTAATCCCTAAATTAGCTGCGGGGATCCTACTTACAAAGAATCTTTCAAACAACAGGCTAGATCATTTGGCTTCTCGCTTCTTTAATACGTTGGCCATGCACGTAACACACGTTTGCTTTGCCTGCAAAAGCTGATACACCTGCATACATCCCTTAACACAGAAAGCTAGCAAGCATAAGAACAAAAATTATCATCTTCGCTTTGTTTTCTCCATCATCTCCTTTTCTCGAGCTTGTTTTACCCTTTTTCCTTTTCTCCTCAATTTCAGCAGCTTCCTTTTCGTCTAGTATGGGAATAACTTGACTACTCAGCAAACCCTTCTGCGCAAAAACAATAATCTTCTCTTGTACATTTATACAATTTAAAGCATCCACGCACACATTGAGATTTCATTAATTATGACAACAGATTGATCAGCAGCTGCATGATGGAACCAGCAGGTAGATGGTAGAGATACGACTATGTACTCCTAGGAAATGGAAAGCATCAAGAAGAAAGAACTGTTCACATGTGCCATGAAAGGCCAATGGGAACAAGTGACCGAGATGTACAAGAAAGACCCAAGGGCACACACGGCCAGAATAAAAAGGTCAGGAGACACCGCGTTGCACATAGCTGTGTCTGAAGGGAACCACAAGGTGGTCTCAGAAATGGTAAACTCAGTAGACAGTAGTAATGTGCCATCAGGATCCACATGATCTTAAAGACGCCCTTCAAATTCAGAACAACAGGAGCAACACTGCTCTGCATTTAGCGGCTGCAATGGGGGACGCCACAGTATGTGAGATCATTGCAGGCGTAGAGCCTTCTTTGGTGGATTGTCGTAACGGTGACGGCGAGACACCCCTCTTCTTGGCGGCTCTCTTTGGCAAATACAAGGCTTTTCGTTGCCTTCATCATATCCGACACCTTATTCCGGCCGGCGGCCACACTCCACCCTACTATGCCAACTGTAGAAGGAACGACGGCAACACGATTCTTCACTGCGCAATCAGTGGAGGCTATTTCGGTAAACTAAATCAACAACTTCAATATTATATATCCATCTCCTCCTGTAGGTCTTCTATAATCATATGGCGCATGCATAAAGAGAGAAACTGAATTATTGGTGCGTACGTGTATATGCATGCAGATTTAGCATTCCAAATAATACACTTGTATGAAGATCTAGTGACCTCTGTGAACGAAGATGGGTTGTCCCCACTCCATCTGCTGGCAGCAAAACCTTCTTCCTTCAGAAGTGGTAGCCGCCTTGGACGACTTGAAAGCATCATCTATCACTGTAAGCATATAGTATTTAATATTTTATTTTATTTTCTCACGACATGCCTATAATGTATACTGCCTCTAAATTTGAATCCTCGTCCTCTTCATTTTGCAATTTCAAACCTTTGTTTGTCTCTGCAAGGTTTATACGTTGATAAACTTAAGGAAGCTACAGAACCGCAGCAATTGCATGCTGCAGCCAAGGATGAGCAACCGGTTCACCAATATTTTCCTCCTAATTACCACGTATTCGTGGACATTTTCACCGTCATCAAATCTGCATTCACTACTGGTAGATTCATGTTACTCTATTATTCTTTCTTTCATATGGTAACAAGTTAAGCGTGATTTGTTTCCATTAGCTATTTAATTTGCTGATCTTGTCATTATCATGCGATTATGAATTCACATTTCAAAGATAATTTATGATAGCTGTAGGAAAACAAAATAAATCTGATCAAGCATATACCAAGGATCTCGAGAAGGCAAAAAATCATCACACGGACACTAGTGGAGGTCAGGAATTTTTATCGTTCTGAATTTTATGTCAGTAAACTGAAATTTAGGAGAAACAACAGCTGATTGAACACTCTGATCATATCATTAATTGTTTTTTTAATTAGGATCGGAAGCCAGATATCATGGAACTGGATTATTTCCTGCTAATTACAGAACCTGCTTTAACTTGGTCGAATTCTTTTATCTGGCGTTACTTGTAATTCTTGGACAAGGTACGTACGCCATTTTTAAATTAATTTCTAATCCTGTCATGTACATTAATCTAAGTTTAATTTACGTAATATACCCTACACTGCAGGATCGAGCAAGTTAAACAAGATACGTCGAAAGAAGGAGAAGCACACTTGGTCTATTCAAATAATGAAAGCACTTCTTGATCGTGCTTCCGATTATGAGTACCAAGACAATGGCTCCAAACCCGACTCCCCTATCCTAGAGGAACTGTCGTCCTATGGGCTTAAGCTGTCAACAGCCAAAGACAGAGGTAAAAAATGATTCACGGTTTCTGGAGTTTAGGGTCTCAGCTACCCCTTTCCAGTTGCCCTTCAATTTTGGTTTCTCACCAAATGGTTTTTTGGTTTCTTTTTATGGGCTTGTTTGGAAGGTTTCCAAAAGTGAAATGCACGTTCAACAGTGTTTTTCCGTAAAATGAAGTAATTACCTCTACATATTTATCTCAACTTGCATAAAAGTACTTTTCTTCCGCATTCCCAAACGGACCCTATGACTGAAATGAGTGATATTTTGATACAACATGAAAAAGATGGTTATGTTTTCAATTTTTATAATTTTTTAAAGATAGACACTCTAAGGTTGAAAATGGGTCGATACCTTTCACTATGGCTATCTTTTGAAAATCATAAAAATTTGTAAAAAGATCCATTTTTGGTTCATGATCTCAAAATGTCATTCATTTTACATAAACTTTAGTGATAAAAGAAACATGAGAAAATATTTGGGAAGTGCCTTAAAATTGAGGAGCAGTTGACACCCCCTTTCCCAGTTTTCCGCATGATTCTATAGATCTAAATATGTAATATACATGCATATAAATTAATGTGCAGGTGTTGAAGATTGTAAAAAAGGGAAAAAGGAGACACCCATACTCATCGCTGCAGAGAATGGTGTGATCGAAATGGTGAAGGAAATTCTAAGACTATTTCCTGTGGCCATCTACGACGAGAATGAAGAGAAGAAGAACATAGTGTTGTTAGCTGTAGAGAAGAGGCAACCCCATGTGTATAATCTGTTGCTGCAAAAGAATTTCTTCAAAGAAAGTCTATTTCGGCAGGTGGATAGTGAAGGAAATAGTGCATTGCACTTGG
This sequence comes from Vachellia pachyceras, assembly GCA_025593235.1. NCBI lineage: Eukaryota > Viridiplantae > Streptophyta > Magnoliopsida > Fabales > Fabaceae > Vachellia > Vachellia pachyceras. The sequence continues at coordinate 8,891 of JANTPZ010027024.1, forward strand.
CAGCCAAACGTGGACCCCAGGAGCCATGGCGCGTTTCTGGTGCTGCTCTCCAAATGCAGTGGGAAATCAAATGGTTTGAGGTATATGAACCACTGAGAACTAAATAGGCCTGATTAATCTCAATTATTATTTAGCTAGTGGTTATTGATGATGCAGTTTGTGAAAAATTCAATGGAACCTAATTTTTTTGTCCACTACAATAAGAGTTACAAGACCCCGAAGAGATATTGACTGAAACTCACAGTGACTTGGTGCAAAGCGGGGGGCAGTGGTTAACTAAAACCTCAGAATCATGCTCACTGGTGGCGACATTGGTTGCCACGGTGGCGTTTACATCGTCAACCACCGTGCCTGGGGGTGTGGAAAAGTCCAGCGCCCGCCCGGTTTTGATAGCAGAGAGGGCATTCGACTTGTTTACCATCTCCTCGCTGGTGGCTCTCTGCTTTTCCATTATTGCAACCATCATGTTCCTATCGATACTCACTTCTCGCTTTCAGGAATTCGATTTCAACAGAGACCTGCCGAAGAAGCTTATTCTGCGTATGTCCTCATTGTTCATGTCCATCGCATCCATGTTGGTGTCGTTCTGTGCCAGCCATTTCTTCGTGCTCAAGGAAAGGTTCCAGAACGCTGCGCTTCCTATATATCTTTTGACTGCATTCCCTGTGACACTTTTTGCTCTGGCTCAATTCCCTCTTTACATAGATCTTTTGAAGACTACGTTGAAGAAGGTCCCGCAGCGAAGCTACAAGGCCACCCCAGTAATGGAGCATGATTCAGATACGACGAAGAATAAGAAAAAATGGGGAAGGAAATAATGTACATGAAAACGAGATATCATATGAAACGACTTCAAGTGGAGGTTAAGAGAGAAAGAGAGAGATCATGGGGGAAGTGTGATTCAGCTTCTTGAAATTAAGAGCTGTAGAGATAAAGCCACAATTTGCCCATTGCATTCTAAAGGGAGAAATTTTGTTGTCATTTAAGATAAATTGGTACTTATTTGAAAGAAATTAAGAAAATTATTAGAGGTTGAGTAGATAGTGCTTAATTTTAAGAGTAAAATACATCAATCTTTTCTCTATTTAATGTAAATTACATAGAATTCTCCTATATTCTAAAAGCCTATATGGAGTTCCATTGAAATCAAAACGTGTTATATTAACTTCCCTTCTTGTTTTAAAACTGAACTTTCATCTATCCATTGACAGTTAAATCACAGCATTAACCTGTCATTATTTTGATCAAAATGCCTCCCTTCAACAAAAAGCAGTGCTTAACAATATCGAACTGATTATCATATTAAAACGTTAAATATTTTTATAATTGTAAACTTTCGTTCTTCAATCAATTTAATTAAATGTTTAGTGTTGTCTGAGCTACAGTTTTTCTTCTGCTTTTCCACCTCCAAAACTCAGATTGGGATTCAAACGCTTTGGTTGATCAGCAAAACCTCCAATAATTTCCCCCAAAATTCAGATTCATGGTAACAATGTTTGAAAGTGCCAGTGTATCAAATGTTGAGTTGCTGGCTTGTGATGGAAGCTAATTTCGACTTGGCCTTGATTTTTACGAAACTCTTTCCTTAATTATATCAAGCATTGGAATGACAAAAAAGACTTTTAAAAATATAGTGATCCCGTTTAAGAACGTGGTAGAGAAGTGATTTTACATAAGTCGAAGTGAATATATTAAGAAAATTATCTTGTTTTACGGAAAAATACTGTTGAACGAGTTTTTGAACTTCCCAGAAGTGTTGGCAAACGGGTTTGAGATAGTGAGGGAAAAATGAAAAAAAAAATCATTGTAGAATTCAAGAAATGACAACATCAATGCAATAATAGTAAATAATTTAAGGGACTTGTCAAATTTATAATTTTTTTCTTTAAACTGTTACTATTGATTATATGTAATAAAAAAAAGTTTCCTTATCTACTAATTTTAAATGATTCAAAATGCTGTTTTAAGAAAGCAAATACTTATTCCCTCCCTTCTCTCGTGGGTTGATCTTTGGAATACTATGGATTATAAGTATTACTACAATATCATATTGTATGCCATAAAGCACGAAAATTCACATTAAGTGAAAGAGACTGACAATTGAAGATTGTATAAAAAGTTAATGTCAAATGATGACTTTAAAATTATTAATATAGAGTTCAAGTGGTGACTTAAGAAGTTCAAATTAGTGATATACATGTTTCGTAAAAAAGAAATTTAACACTTCACCATTAATTGGTATTAATTTTTCATTGTCATTCTCCCTTTAATCAATTCCATCAATTTTGGCGCTTTTGTGAGCTGCAATCTCTTGTGCCTTTTCCCTTTCTTCTTTTATTGATTCGCCTTCTTTAAAACTCAGACGCACAATATAATTCATCGTAAGGACGAGGCTTCAAAAAGACAACGTGCTGAACTTGGCTTGGTTCTTATTGCGGATCTCTTCCTTTTCTTTATCTGTTCCATTTCACTTTATCGGTTCACTTCTTGTTTTTGTTGCAATTTTCTAGTCATTTCGCACTAATTCTTGCTCCATCTCACATTCATTAGCTTCTTTTGACCTAAATTTTTTCCTGCTTTTGCAGTTTGAGAATCAACCAGGTAAATATGATCTTCTCCTTCCACAAATGAGGTAAACATTCATTTATCTGCACATATGTGCTTGGTAACCTATAGTTTACGACCCATTTCAACAAAATTTACCTTTGGTTTTGAAGGAACATCACTTTTTGCCCTTGCCCTTTTCTTGCTTCTGGCAACATAGTGACTTGGCTTTCCACAAACATAAACAAGAATTTTTCTTGAAGTTGGGGTTAGTCTTTTTGGATTTGAAATCATACCTTCTATTTTTGTTCTGATAATAGTACCTTTTATTACGATGCTTTGCTTCCCTAGATATACTTTGACAACCATTTGTATCAAGGAACGGTCTGGGGAGCGGCATGGCCATCGGTATAGCATAGCCAATCAGGATGTTAGCCTCATTCATATCAATATTGTGCAGATGCATAGTAGAGAATATCTCTCAAGTTTGTTGGAAATTTCACAAACAGGAAATAGGAACAACACTAAAGACATATTCGAGTAGCCTTTGAGAGATATTCTACAACCCCTATGGATCCAGGAAGTGATATTTCTCAGGATAAAAATGAATCCTTCCTGCATGATGACAAGGAGACGAGAACTGGCGGAAGCAAGTAACCCACGAACAGACAAGAGACATAGAGAGTGAGAGGTTGACCAGGACGCCTCATATATATATATATATATATATATATGTAAAGACATGGAAGAGACAAACATGGCTGGAGAAGCCGCAGGTCATGAAGCGAACAAACATGAAGCATTTCATCCTGCTCGTTTTACAATTGGCAACGGTCAAAATCCGAAACTTTTCGGTTGATAAAATAAGCTTTTCCGTGGAAGCAAAAAATAATTTCCATCATAAGAAAATTTTATTCATGATTTCAAAAATAATTTTTTTGTAAAAAAAGCCCATCATCGCATTTATTTCATGCATATAAGGGGCAAATTGTCAGTTTTTTACTATGTCTACCTCCTGATGGCCTATTATTATTTGCACGAAACCCACTTTCCTCTAACCTATTTCTAATCACCATAACCATGTGATAGCTTATATACCGTTGGTTTTCATCACAGCAAAGTAATGTTGGACTTCCTTTATTTGACAACATTATCACATTTTTACATGTTATCATGTTGACTCCCCGACGCTCTGCTTCTCATTTCAAAATCTTCGACAGATTATTCATTGTGATTCAACTCCATCACGATGTCGGTGTTGGCGCAATACAACAGAGTGATTTTGGCACGACAAAGAGAGTGACGGACATAGGACCCTGACTCAGGATGTAAACCCTTTTTTGATAATACAAGTGAGACTTATTCTTAATATATTTAGAGAAGAATTTGAGTAAAAATTTAGTTGTTCAAAATTAGTAAATGAGTGGGTGCAAAATAAATCACATAGTACTAATATATACCTAATTTTCTAGAAATCAGGAGTTGCGGCTGCACCCATGACATCAATGTAGCAACTGACAAAGAGGGCAAGTGAGGCGCGAAGAGAGCCACCTATCGATACAATCGGCCCTGCAACAGTGATTACGCAGGTACCCAAAATTGGATGTAATTTACCATCATCCTTGGCTGTAGTTTGATTTGTCATTTGAGTTAATTTTTCTTTGAAAAAAATAAATAAAAGACAAAAAAGCTTTTGTGGATCTACCAAGAATTGAAGTTAATCAAGTTTGCACATATTTTTAATCAAGTTTGCACATATTTTAAAATCCTATGCTGTTTGAATTAATTTTCCTCCCATTCAAACAGTTCCCCCTGCCCGCGTGGAGTTTGAGGTAGTCATCAATTTCTTTCCCATTTTCCTAATGTTTTCTCCCTTCCATTCAAATTCTTCAGTTTTCTTTTTTGTCGAAAATTGTTCTTCGTTTTTCATTATACTCGTAATACTTTTTCCAAATGACATCAATCATCAAGAAATCAAACAAATTTAATGACTTATATTTCAAAAGACAGAAAAAGGCATGGTTGCAAGAATTACTGAGAGCGCAATGGCTGATACCAATTAATTAGATTTTTTTTTAAACAGCAGAAAAACTCAATCTATGCGAGGAAACTATGATTTTTTTCTTCTTTGGCACATAACTTAAAATGCTTCAGAAACCCCCCCTTAAAGATTTCATAGAGAAGTGTCCATTAAGAGTGAGTGTCCCTCAACCAAACTTTATTACAAGAAAAATGTATATGGACTAAGATTTCAAAGAAAAGTGTCCATTACCAAAATGACATATAATGAAGATGAAATTTGCAGCCAAATTTGAACTAAAAAGAAAAGAAAGAAACCAAGGAAAAAACCAAAAATTTCCTTCCCATTCTTCCCATCCTTGCCATTCCTCTTCATGGTAACAATGGCTGACCCTTAGCTCGCAGTCATTCGGTTCTCTGGCAGTTCCTGCAACGCGGTTCTTTTCTTCTCCACTTCCTGTATAATGAACATGATATAGTGAGTGAATCATACTGTTAATACGAATATAGTCACTTATTTTTACTCAACAATGTAAATTCAGCCTCACCTTAATAGAATTATTACTACTCTTGTCGTTATTGATTTTGTCATGTAATGTTGAGTTTTTCAGCATCTTCTTGAGCTGCCGGATGCTTTTACTGGTCAGACTATCATCGATCTGGTTTTCCTTCTCCTTATCTCCCTCTTCATCACGCATCTCTCTGACCGATTTAACTTCCACTGCTGCATTATCCTTCAGTGCTGACTGATCTTGACAAGTCAAATGAATTGGAACATCTGCATTTTCCTTATGGTCTTCATTGCCAATTTGAACATCTGTAGTTTCATATTCTGCTACCGCTTCATTTCTAACCAGTGAAGGTTGAACATCTGCGGTTTCAGATTCTGCTTTATCTTCATTTATATATCCTTCTGAAGATTGAGAATCTGCTACACTTTGGACATGTGCTTTATCTTCATTGCATACCTCCATAACAGCATCCTTCTCTACATATTCCTTGGATTCTTGTTCAATATCTGATGAAGTTTTAAATTCCAATTCTTCGGAATTCTGACTGTGACAGGAAGTTTTATTCTCAGCAGAAAACATTTCTTCAGAACTCTGATTGTCATGAGCAGTTTCAATTGCTTTGTTCTCATCAGAGATAATTCCTTCTTGAATGTCACTTGCCTCATTCTTGTCTTCAATAATAATCATAGAAGCATCTACCTCATCATCAACCTCAGGAACTTGTGTTTCTTCTGAGTCATCTTCCATTTTATCAACTGCTTCGTTCTCGGCATGAGAAGAAAGCATTATTGCTGAGTTCTGAGTATCATTTCCCATATGTTTGTTGCTCTTTTGCTTGTCACCAGAGAATGCATCATTCTCAGTACATGAAGAAGCAATAATTTCGGGCTCTGAATAATTACAAGAATTCTCAATTTGACATATAATCCTAGTTCCTGCAGAGAGCAACATCGATCATTAAATTCAACGTCTATTGAAGCACATGCCAATCAAATAACAATATCGTTGTTCAAAAGACATTAATAAAGAAATCATTCAACCAATGTGAAAACACACCTGATTCATTTGATTGGATTTCAAATTCAGTGTTCTTTTCTGAAGAGGTAAGTTCCAATTCGTCAGTTTTCTCAATAACCTCAGTTGATATAATCTGTGAACTAGCTCCTGCATCATAAACTAATATAATTTAGGCACCAACAAAACAACAAAGGTATGCAAACATAAATAAATACCAAAAGATGTGCTGCTTGGACATACCTTCTGATTCTTCAATCTTCTGGGGAAGATTCATTTCTTTAGATATCTCATCAACCTTCACTGATTCTGTCTCATCAGCATCCATGAAACTTATCGTAGACAAATTCTTTTCTGAAGTGGTAAGCTCCGATTCATCAGTTTTCTCTATAACTTCAGTTGATATTGTTAGTGAGCTAGACCCTGCATCATACCCTTTGCTAATTTAGGACCCGAAAAAAATAAACACAAGAATAATCTAAAGAAGAACAACAGAAGATTTGAAGCTCAGGAATACAAACACCTTGGAATAATCTAAAGAAGAACAACAGAAGATTTGAAGCTCAGGAATACAAACACCTTGGACATACCATTTTCAGTGTCTTC
>JANTPZ010027027.1:0-15194 GCA_025593235.1 Vachellia pachyceras
CTTTGTGGGTCATTCTGTGTTTTGTCTTGTACAAACACTTTCAAGCCTTACTTGTCCATTAATATTTCTATCATCTCTCAAATGATTAAGATTTTTTTTATATCTGTGATTATTGAGTATATATATATATTTAGCATACTTTAATTTCATTATCTAGTGCATATATACAGTATATATATATACTATCAATAGGTATATCTTATATACATGGAGCACATTCTTGCAGAATATTCCATCTGTTTCTTAGTATTTGTTCATTATATCAGGTTTCATGCTTTTATTAGTAGAACTGGAATTTAAAAAAAAATTAAATTTTTTCATAAATTTAATTTATAAAAATACACCACAACTTGAATGTAAAATATTTAAATTAAATTTTAGATATAAAACTTAAAGATATATAAAACACTTTATAAGATTGAATTTAAACTAAATATAAATAAATCAAATGATGATCAACAAACATTCAATATTAAATAGATTTATACTATAATCAGAAATTGTTTGTATATTTTTTTATAAATGAATTTTAATTTTTTTAAAAAAATGGGTTGGCGGGTTAGCCCACCGTGAGCATGAGTCAAAAAGATTTGCATACAAATGGGTCAGCTTTTGCTCAATCCAACTCATCATGGGTTCTGGGCTGAACTTATATTACCAGATCTAATTATTAGTACTATGTCAAAACATACTTTTATTTTTTTGATATACTCTTAATTAATGTCTTGAATTTATAAAAATAGTTGAGTATAATAATAAAATACTTAAATACTATGGTCCTTGACGTAGGTTTAAATAACTGTTTTAGAATATCAACAAAGCCAAATGCATTACTTAGACGTATTTACAATTATTATTGTTTAGACTAATTTGTTTGGCTAATAAATTGATATATAATCTAATTATTAATATCAATAAATACTTTAAAATCATGTATTTAACTTCCTCAATCTCTCAAAAAAATTCATCTGACGGACCAAAGGTAAAACAATTAATGTTAATAATAAAATTATTAAAATTAATAAAAAATTAAAATAAGTCAACAAATTTATTTAAAAATTTTATTTATAAGAATGATCCAATAATATATCTTCAAAAACAAAAAGTACTCTATTTTAAATCCTTTTGACCAATAAAATTTTTGAATATGGACTTTTCTCTTATTTTCCCTTTTTAATTTATATCTCTTTTAAAATCTTATGATAAAATGAATTGTTATTTTCCGAGTAAAAAATTAATTATTTTTTATTTTTATTTTTTCAGAACAAGTATCAAGTTTTGAAAACAAACAAATTTAAATAAACATATAAAATATTGTTAATTAAACCTTAAAATATAAAAAGTATATTAAATGATAAACATTTAAGTATATTTAATTGTATAATGATGATTGAATTAACATTTTTCGTTAAGTAAAACTAACGGTAATGTTAAAATACTAAAAACACACTTTTTTTAATTTAAGGGAACATATTGAAATTTGATGTTAAATAATTAAATGTATACTTTAATCTTGTTTCATATATAACCAGGGGCAGACCTGTGTTGGTGTGACCACCTAACTTTCAGAAAATTAGGTATATATTAGTACAATGTGATTTATTTTGCATCAACTCATTCTTTAATTTTCAACCCACTCAATTTTTACTCAAATTCTTTTCAAAACATATTAAAAATAAGTCCCACTTATCTTCAACCCACTATTAAACAGTTGCATAGTAACATTTTAAAAAAAACCATATATAAGTATATATATTAATATTGTTGAACACCAAAACTTGTAACCAGAAATGAAATAATGAATCTGGACCGTTGATCCACTCATTGATGTAACAAGACTTGATACATTGGTGTCTTCCTTTAGGCCATAGCCACTTCAATGCTGGAACAGGAAACGCATAGAATGGTCCACTCCACTCGATTATTCGCACACCCTTCTTCAACATATTCTACACTTTTTTTTTGTTAAAAGAAAGAATTAGAGGACTAAACAGATATTTTTTAATGTACAATTTCTTTTTGTTGTTATTGGTGCTGTTTGACAACCCGTTAAGAAGCCTCAAACGCACGTTCAACAGTATTTTTCTGCAAAATAAGATAATTCCCTTCATATATTTACCTCAACTTACATAAAAGTACTTCTCCGCCATATTTTTAAATGGGCTTAAAGGTAAAATAGTGCATGAAGAAGAAAAAATGAGACGGGGTGGACCATTCAAGCTTGAAGATCTGCACAACTCTTTCTTCACGTGGTCCTTCTCTCTCTCTCTCTCTCTCATTTTTTTATTAATGTCTTTTTCACAGGGATGTATATCCTTGTAGCATTATCAAACAGTTATCTTTAAGATATTATTGAAAATTAAATATTTATATCTTTTCTTTTCAATTATAAATATAGATATTCTCGTATTAGAGGTAAATCATATTTGAGATACTGTAAAATACTTTATTTTTTGGTGATGATACTGTAGAATACTTAAATATGAATATATCTCTTAATTTACACCATACCCAACCCTCCTCGTTAGTGTTTTTAGATTATAATTTATTTAGTTTTTCTAATCTACATAATCAATCAACTGAAAAAGATATTATGTTTTTTAATATATGGATACCCTTATTAAAAAAAATGTTTATGCTCAGACTAAATGAATCACTTCCTGCCAAAAAAAACTTAAATAAGTAAATATCAGATTTTTTGGCATATAATTAATATTAACATAAATTTAAGATTGAAAGTAAGTCCCCCAATTTTTTCTTTCAAAATAGTGGTATAATTTAAATCAAGTAATAAAATATAATATTCATAATTTATTAAGAGATTCTTTCATTTTTCTTAAAAAATTAAATCGATGATGAAACAAATACCAAAGTACTAAATGTACTATCATTTTTATCTTATATAAATAAATGCGTTAAATAATTTCATTCACTCCACAAAGAAAAAAAAGCAAAAAGGACGACACGTATCAGAAATGCAGAAACACCGTAAATGTGATGATTCGGAGAAGATATAGGGGTGAAATTGAGATTTAGAATAAATTAAGGTCCTTTCAGTATAAATTACATAAAATTAAGTTTTTACTTGCATTTATCCCAAAGTCCCAAAGATATTTTTTACGTCATGTTACTTCATGTGGGAACATCACTTTTCCTGTAAACTTATATCATTCATGGAAATTAATTAATCACTGAATGTTGCTTGTCAGCATAGCTTAATTTAAAAGCTGAAACTAAATATTACAATTAAAACTAAAAAACATATATACTTAATTTAATATCATGTGGACCATAACACCAAAAATATATACTTATTTATTTTTTTTGTGAAATAATAATTATTAATAGACAAGATCTTTAAAAATAAAAATTTATTAATTTATTCACATGATAAAGAAAATCCAAAACCCAAATTAAACTAGTAAGAGTCCCATAGAAATGGCTCTTCGAGCCGGAAACCTGAGTCTCTGTAATCGGCGCCGGCTAGGAGCCACAGCGAGGAGTAATGAAACTCATCGGCGCCACCGCCACCGCCACCATGATTTAAGATATCGGGGAGGTTGAAGAACGTGTCATCGGTGTCAGTGGACTGCGAACTTGACGACAGCGGTGGAGCGTCGTCGGCTTGCATGATGACCTCGGACTTGGGTTCGGGTCCTTGAAGGTTTATGTGGTAATTGATGGTGGCGGCCTTAGCGGCGGCGGCTTGAACATCCTTTGGAGAGTTACTTGCCGGACGAGGAAGCACTGCTGCTAGCTCCGGGAAGTTGAGGAAAGCGGATGCGCCTTTGATGGTGAGAGCAGCGACGTCGTGAGCTCGAGCTGCCATTTCTGCAGTCGGAAAAGTTCCGAGCCAAATTCTGGATTTCTTTCTGGGTTCTCTGATTTCGGAAACCCATTTCCCCCATTGACGCATGCGTACGCCTCTGTAAGTTGGGTGCTTACCATCCATGTCTGTGTTCTTGTTATTTCTGGTCTTCTTCATCATCATCATCATCTTCTTCTTCTTCACCTTCTCTTCTCTGTGAGCTTCTTGCACTTTGTGGTGTGCATTAATGACTTCCGTGGCGCCGCCGGAGGAGGAGGAGGAGGAGGAGGAAGAGGAGGAGGGAGTGGTTTGTTGAAGTTGAGCGTGAAGGAGAGTTTCTGGTTCTTGTTGCTGTACTTCCATGGATGGAATTGAAGGAGGAGGAGGAAAAGTGTGGTGAGAAAAAATTGAGTTAGTGTTGGTTGAGCTGTGAGCTCCTTATATTAATTCTTTTGCTTGTTCTCTTACTAAATTCTAAAAGAAATGGGTCCATTCCCTTAAACCATAATTAAACACGTCACTCTAATAATTTTAAAAAAATAAAAAATATTTCAAGTTAAATTTTTTTTAGTTAGTACTGTTCTTCTAGAGGTTCAGGGAAGTGTGTTTGGATTAGCAATATTAAAAATGACTTTTAGTGAGTGTTTGAATTAGCAATCATTAAAAAGTAATTCTAAAAACACTTTTATGTAAGTTGAAACAAAACCCCCTCACATATTTATCTTAAATTGTAGAAAATCACTTTCAAAAAGCTAACTCAAACACCCATAAGTTATTTTAAGCAATTCAAGGTAATTATATCAGAAAATTTTTATATCGATTTACGTGAAAATATATTTTTAGGTAATTTGACTATTTGCCAAACAGTCAATTAGTTCATTTAATTTAGCTACTACAAACTTAACTTTGGTTAAAGATTAGATAGTGTTTCAAAAGGATTAGATAATGCAATGCAATTTATGTGAAATCAGACTTTTATAAAAAGGTAGGATTTAGCATCTAATTTCTTCTATCTGCTCTCCATGGTTGAAATAAGTGACGTTTAACCTAACACAGCCTGAGTCTCTCTCTAATACCCTTATACTGTCCTAATCTTCTTTACATTTTCCCTTTTTATAATTAAATTTTATACTACCATTTTGATATTTTACAGTTATTAAAACATTGTAGGTTTACTTTTTTTTCCTTATATTTTTAACTATAATTTATTAATTAAAATGAAAAGGAGTTACAAACCCATTGTTCATAAATGTTAGAGTAAAGCACGCTGAGAGCTTCAAACCAAATTTTCAAATTCGAATTTTCCAATGTGTAGACTACATTGAAATTGTATTTCACCATTTCTTTCCCTCTGCTAGAGTTTTCTTCTTGCCTCTGGTGGAGCCATCTCTCTCTCTCTCTCTCTCTCATCGTGAGTGGGGCTCCAGCTTCTCTCCCCGACGCATGCCTGTGGGGAGATCGTCCAGTTGGGAGTGTTATTGTAGAAAATAGTTCATTATATATAGTTGTAATTAGTCCATTGAGCCTTAAGCTCAATAAGTCAAATGAGCTCATTTGCTTGTACTACATAAGAACTACTCCCTTTGTAATTCACACACAATTTTTCATTCAATAACATTTTTTTTCAGATTATTCATCTCCTACTGCGCTATTCAGCAGTTATTTTGTGTTTTGGACTTCCACTCCTTTGTGTTTGTTTGTAGCTCCCATAATTTGTAAGGTGTGGATTGAAAGAAAAGACATTTTAAAATTTGTAAAAAAGTATTTCGATATCAGTAAAATCATCTTGAAATCCGTAAATTTATTTCTCCCAATGTATTTCCAAGCACACACAAGGTGAAAGGGACTGTATGTTTAGGTTAATTGGTTCTTGGAATCTCCATCCCTTATTTCTGGCATTGTCCATGAAGTTTATATTTGTTGGAAAAAGAAAGATTGAAAATTCTCTTTATATTAATTTTATTTAACCAATGACATTATATTTCATAAAAATAATTCCTCCTTAATAAGTCTTAACTCCTAACCTTGGTAAAGCTCCATGAAATTTATTTTTAAAAAATAATTAATTGAATTTTATAAGAACAAATTAATCATTCATAAATCAAAAAAGTAGTAAAACATAATCAAAAGGGAAAAATATATCATATATTTATTATTTTTGTACTATTGTACGATTTATGTAATTCTTTTAAAAAAATTAAACAATTATAAAGCATTCTGATTCTGTCATTAAGAAAATATTTTAATAAATAATGGATAGATAATGATGGGTGATTTTTCCTCTTGGTGAGTAATGATTGATGATTTAGTTTTATGTTAAGTCTGGTTAATATTATATACATAATAATAAATAAGTGAAATAGATTATTTTATTTCTAATATAATACTTTCATTATTGAATTTTGAACACTAAAAACTAAGATAAATAAATTTGTACTATACATACATGTGCGTAGTACTCTTCGATGTGGCTCGCCCTATAAATTAAAATTTGTAAAATCTATTTTTTTAGTTCTCTTCAATTTTAAATAATATGTATCTAATTCTCTTGATTTAATTTTAAAAGTGCTTTATAATAATGAAAGTGCATTAAAAAATTGCTTACACATAAAATTAAGCTAACTTAGGATCGATAAGTGTTTAGCTTTTAGGGTGAATGTATAAGCATTGCAACTCAACAACAGCTGGCAATCTAACTTTTGGATAATATGTCATCTTCCCAAATCCCAATATTTGACCAAACAAATTTATAATCTTTTTTTTGTGTGAGACTAGACTATTATAATATTTAATATCTTAGATTTTTCATGAATAAGAAGTCCTTGCATGTTTTTCACATGGCTTTTTATTATTAAAATATTTTTTTGTTAAGTAGATGTATCTTTATGTTAGAGTCACTCTTTTTTTCATAAGCTGTCGGATATTAAATATGGGTAAATCTTTTAACCGGGATTTCAACATTGGTTAGTCATATTATGGGGAGCTAAGCTTTTTCATTAGATCAAACACTCTGTTGGTAAAACACTTGATATTTGTAAAAGTGTTAATATATTTTTAGTTCTCTCAAATTTACTCTCATTCTGATTTTACATCCTCAAATTTAAATTCAAGTGATTTTAATCATTCAAATTTCATTTTATTTGAAGTAATTATCTCTATAATTTAATAAGGGAAATTTGCAATCGGGTCGTAAATAGGAGAATTAATGAATAAAAGGTCCCAAAGATTCATAAAATTACTATAAGGTTCCAGGACGGAGTAGCTGCTGAGGACTAAGGTTGTCATTAACAACCTCAGCATCTACTCCTAAAACCTTATGGTAATTTTGTAAATCTTTAAAATATTTTATTCATCAATTCTCCTATTTAGAAGTTGAATGTAAATACCCCATTTAATAAAAATTGTTTATTAGTGCTGGCAAAAAGCGATGGTTTGTTAGCATGAAGATTATTAAGTGGGGATGGGAAAAGGATGTAAGAATGACGTCTAAATCACGAAATGTTTTTCAAGGGGGACATAAATTTTTGACTGTGGAAATTAGAAGTGTGAAATATAATATTTCAATAAATTTTATCTTTTAAATTTATAATTTTTGTCTAAAAGAACAATACTGGTTGAATATCGTATGTTTAGTTATGAATTATGATACATATAATTACAAATTGGGTGGAATTTTAAAAATAATATAAAAATGTTTTTACAAAAATAAAGAACAATTATACATTTATAATGTAAAATTAAAAAAAGTATACTATAAGAGTGTTAGGTGCGAAGTCTGTGTCTGAAACAGTCAGACTTGTTGGACTTAGGGCAACACAAATGTGAAGCTGTTGGATGATTAATGTTACCATATAAATACGTCACTCTCATATAAATACCATAAAAATACGTCACTCTCATATAAATACGTCACTCTCATATAAATACCATATAAATATATTTATATGAAAATTTAGTGATAAAACTTATAAATATAATCGTAAATTCAAAACGAAATTCTTCGTATAAATAGGCTCAGAAAATGAGTAGCAGTAGCTCTCCCATTAATCACTTCATTCATTACCTTCATTTCAAAAAGAAACTCGTCTTCTTGTTTTTTTTTTTTGCTAGAAGAAACTCGTCTTCTTGACTTCTATATTTCACATATGGTCCTTAATGCTGCTGCTTTTTTATATTAATTCTGTTTATAAGGTAGAAAGAAAATATTTTTTATTCTATTTATGAGTTATATAATTAAATTTTTATATGTATGGACAATTTTATCATTCATTTTATGATTGCATTGATTCTTTTTTTTTACATAAAATTTAGGTGAGTTGGGTTTGATGGCTCACCAAGGGTTCAGAAAAGTTAGGTTTAATGACTCACCAAATTCAAGGCATATTTTTTTTCATCTTGGAGAATGTTAAAATGTCTTATTGGATTAGTGTTGGAGGCTACTTTTTCAACGTGATTTACGATTTACGAGGTGAGTACATATGAGTAATTTTATTTTGACTTACATGAACGTAATTTCCCAACGCTTTGGCAATAAGAAATACGTATAGATTGTTGAAGCATATACAATGTCTTCACACTAGTAGCCGGATTTGAACTCATGATCTTATGTGTCATGAACCAACTTTTATTGATATTATTGTATTTAACTTTGTACTCTTAGGATATAACGTACTCCCTCCAATCCATAATATAAGTCATTTATAACAAAAAATTTTAACCAACAATATAAATTACTTGAAGAGTAATTAATTCTTAAATGCTAAAAACGATTCTTTATATTTTTTTCCTCATATAAGTTAACTGTCATTCTTTGAATCTAATGAATTAGTTAAAGTGACTTATATTATTAACGGAAGGGAATACATTAAGTAGCGGTAAAATTAAAAGTTATTAAACTTTAAAATAAATGTAATAATATTTAATATTTTTTAGTTTCATAAAATATGTTGAAAATAAGTTATAAATAGGGAAAATACCAGATAAATACCTTTAAAATTGTAAAAGGATAAATTAGGGTTTCAAATTTTCATAATCCAAAATCAGGGTGTTATGCCAAATAAAGATTTTAAAATGTTAGTGAAAAGATAAAATTGCCCATGAGGAAGTAGGACGCTAAAAAATTCGGATGAAAAATATTTTCATTCGGATGAAGCACTCCTCATCCAAATGAGAATACTATTCATTCATATGAGAGTTGAGGATGAGAGCATCTCATCCGGATGAGACACTCCTCATTCAAATAAGAGCGCTATTCATTCATTCGAATGAAAACACCGTTTATCCGAAAATTTTTCAGCATCCTCTTTCCTCAGGAGCAATTTCATCTTTTTCACTAACATTTGAAAATTTCTATTTAGTCCACCTCCTTGATATATGATTATAAAAATTTGAAACCTTGATTTTTCCTTTTACAATTTTAAATTTTTTTTCTTACATTCTCCCTTATAAATAACGCTTGGAAAGTATTTCCCATACAGTGATTCCTCTTGCCATTCATGACACTGCTTCATCCCTTTCATTTTTTTTTCATTATCTATTTGATTTGCACATTTATTTAAGTATTATCGGCTAAAATTGAAAGTATTAAGTGATTTTTTTTAATAAAATTGTGTATCCTAACAAAGTTTGTTAACTACAATTTGAAGTCTGAATTTTTTTTAAAAAAATAGTTATAAATTTTCAGGATTGCCCCTTCAATAAATATAAACATTGAGAGATAAATAGGGCTGTCTGTTTCTGTTTTCTTTTCTTTTTGTTTTCAAGACTGTTTTATGAAATTATTTTTGTAACATGCTTTAAAAAGAAAAAAATCCATTTGAATAATTGTTTTGATGAAGTTTTGATAATAACTCACGTTTTTAAATGAAGTAAAAGATGCAGGGAGGGTAATGAATGGTTTCCCAATTTTTTTAAATAAAAATTAAGAAAAAAACAACTATTTTTTTGTTTTCTAGTTTTTAAAAATAACTTATTGAAGACAAAACATCAAACGATTATTTTTATTTTCTTATTTTTGAAAAACAAAAACCTTTTTAAAAATGAAAAGAAACATGGTCGTTGTGTTTCCAAAGTAAAATAATTAAATACAGTATATTTTTTAGACTTTAAATAATGCCAGCAATATTAATAGTTGAATATAATTTCTTATATGTTATGTATTGATATACTAATGCCTCAAGACATATAATAGTAACAAAGTCATAAGGGGTAATTTACAAGTCATAATTAATATAACTTTTGAATGATTTTTTATGTTAATAAAAATATTTGTTTGCACATTTTATATCAGAATTGGGGAGATGTTTGGCTTGGGTGATTATTCTTTGCTGCCAAAATATTTTATTCGTATCACGTGATGCAGCTAGCAAGATTATAGATTTAGGACTTGTTCGAAAACTCTCTTCAGAATAGATTTTACAGATTCCGAGGTAAAAGTTAGGTTTTGGAGAATATATTTTAAAAAATAAATTTTACAGATTTTGAAGCAAAAGTTAGGTTTTGAAAAGTGATTTATATTTGGGAAGTTATTAGTTTTTACGGATTTCGAGGCAAAAAAGTGGATAGGAAAGAGGAAAGAGAAAGAATGAAAAGTAGAAAAGAGAAAGAGAAGAAAGAAAAAGTAGGAAAGAGGAAAGAGAAAGAAAGAAAAAGTAGGCAAGATGAAAGAGAAAAGAGTAGAAAAAGAGGAAAAAGTATGAAAGAGAAAATCTAGGTTTCAAACTGAGGTTTTGTAATCAAAATAGCTTTTCAGAAAATTTTTTATACTTGGACAAAACCTAGATTTTAGGTCCAAACCTAGGTTTCAGAATGGATTTCCAAATAAACCTTTAATACTTCATTCCCCAAACTGTGCACGTAAGTCGAGATAAAATCATATCAAAATTTGTAAAAACCATCTTGAAATCCGTAAAAATCATCTCGAAATCCTTAAATTCCTTTCTCTAGTTTCCAAACCCACACTAATTCAATTATGGTTGCTTTAATCATCACAGTTTTAGAGATATTTGGAATCTAAACTTTTCGTTGATGAGTCAAATCTGGAAGTCACTTTTCCATTATTTACTTGTCGTCGATGGTAGATTTTTTTTTAACTTAAGGAAATTTTGGTAAATTCACACTAAATTTATTTGCAGCTTTTAAGGAACCGTTTAGGAAATTAATAGCCTATTTTTAAATAAAAAGTTATAAAATTACCTTTAAAAACATAAAAAAGTTATTTAATTTTAATAAAAAAGATTGCAGCTCATCTTTAATTGATTTTTAATAATGGCGACATGAAAATTGAAAATTGTGTCAAATCTAAGTCATTATATTGAGTTGTCCAACACCAAAGAATTATTAGTTGTTTGTGTTAAATACCCTCAACTGTTTTTTTTATTAGTCTCATCATCAATCAAATGAATGTGGAATTTTAAAGCTGTTAGTTGTAGCTACTAAATTGTCAGTTGATCTAAAAATAAGTAAATAAATAAAAAAGTGAATGAATTTAAATAATAATCAAACTCAAAAAAAAATCCTTAATTCCCAGACACGAGTAAACCTTAATTTCATGTGCCTTAATTTTATATGGATGTCATTACTTAAAACATCGAAGATAGTACAACTTAGAAGAAAATCTAATTAGAGAAGTACTTTTACGCAAGCCGAGGTAAATATGTGAAGGAGATTATCTCGTTTTGCGAAAAAACACTGTTAAATATGCTTTTGAGTGAGAGTTAAATTTTGCCAAACGGAACCAGTATCTATACTTTCATCAAGCCCCTCCTCTTGAATGAATAAAAAGGTACGGACAATTTTAATAACTAAATTTTTTATATATAGTGTCTGATAGAATTAAATTTTGAAATGTATAAAAGTATACACGTTCCTTTAAAAATAAAGAAATTTTATGAACTCCATTAAATTGATATAAACATCCTTCATAAAATTAAATGAACAATATGTGTTTGTTTGGGAGAGCGTTTAGGCTCCCCAAACCCACATTCAACAGTATTTTTTGTAAATCGAGACAATCTCTTTCATATATTTACCTATCGTAAAAGTACTTTTCTACCGTTTTCTCAAACAGACACTATATGGGTCGCATGTCAAAAAAGAGGCCGATGTTTGAGTCAATTTCACAGCAATGTTAGATTTGCTCATTTTTTTTTAAAGATTGTGTCTAGTTTTACACTGTTAAAAACTTAATCCCGCCCAGTAAAAAGCTCTATTAATTATTTTTTTGCCAAAAAAAAAAAAGCTCTATTATTGAATTTGCACGTTATACAGAGAAAACCCTCGTATTCATAGTACATTAGGTGAAGATTACGTAGAGATGACCAAAGGTGGGCAGTAGCACGTGAGTGTTTGAAGAGGGTCTGTACTTTGAAGCAGCTCCCACGTGAAGGCACCTTATTAAACAGCTGCTCATCTCCATAACCAAACATGTTTCTTTTTGAGGAAGGGGGTTTGAAAATAAAGGATCTTATTTGTCAGAATAAGGCATTCATTTGGAAACTCTGCTGGGGCATGATAACTAAACCGCAAGCCATAACGTCGGTTTAGTGCAAGTATAAATGTGGAGATGGGAAAATTCCTAAGGTAATCAAGAAAAGTAATCAATCTGCAGTATGGCATGCCATAACGTCGATTTGGGAAGAGTTCTTCAAGGGGGTTGGATTAAAGATCCGGAGCGGGTTAAATACTAAGGTTTGGGATGAGCTGTGGACCCCTCTTGATAGGCCCCTGAGAGACTATGTGGATAGGAATCTACATCTGGTGAATGGTGAAGAGATGGTTAGTGATTTTCTTACTCCGGCGGCTACTTGGGATCTTCATAAATGGTGCACCTTTCTTCCTGCTTGGGTTATTCTGTACATTCAATCGGTGCGTCCTCCCAGAGGTATCGAGGATGACATCATTTGCTGGCGAAAGTTTTCAAATGGGGTTTTTAATGTGAAATCTGCGTATAAACAAATTTATGCTCATCATATCCATACTAATATAACTGACTGGAAGAGTATTTGGCGGTGGGATATCCCTAAAAAAATCAAGTATTTTATGTGGCAAGTTTTCCATGAGAGACTACCTACCAACTTGCTAAGAATGAAATGTCATGTTTCTAACACTAGTGAGTGTCCTAATAAGTGTGGCAGAGAGGATTCTATTATCCATGTCCTGAGAGATTGTGAGTTATCCAGAAATGTGTGGTTACAGCTGATTAACCCTTTATATAGTAATACTTTCTTTGATAGTGATTTGCAGGATTGGATTAGCTGGAATTTAACTAATGAACCGCAAGCAACGAAGGTGTCTAGGTGGGAATGGAGTAAAATCTTTGCGACTGCTTGTTGGATGATATGGAAGAATCGATGTGCAAAAGCTTTCGAGTAGACTAGTGCTCATCACCCGGAGGAGCTTGCTAATAGATGCATTCATAGCCTCATGGAAGGAGTAGAGAATGGACGCTTTAGGCATGCAATATTTCAGATTCCGGATCGGGCTAATTGCAAGTGGAGTTTACCGCCGACGGGGTACATGAGAATTGACGTGGATGGATCTGTGGACCAGCACCAGAACGCTACATGTGGAGGATTGATACGGGATGAGTAGGGAAACTGGAATGGAGGATTTCAAGCTAGTTCTGGATTTGCTACAACAACTGAAGCAGAACTTCAAGCTATAAAGGAAGGATTAGTGTTATGTCAATCTAAAGAACTTGACAAGGTGAAACTATACATGGATTCCTTGGAAGCTATTCAGTTATTATTTTCAGATTGTGGTCCTTCTCATACTTTGTATCAGATCATTAGGGATATCCATATGCTTATTATGAGAGATTGGGATTTGGAGATCATTCATTGTTATAGAGAAGCCCTTGTTTGTGCTGATTGTATAGCTAAGAATGGGCATGGGGCCGGGATAGGATGTGTCTACCTTCAGCATCCGCCCATTTATTGTGGTGAATTTCTCTGGTACGATTTGAGGATGTGCTCGGGGAATTACTTCGCTGATAGGTCTGTTATGTAATTGTTAAACTTTCAAGCTTTGCTTGCCTTGCTATTCAAATAAAAAACATGTTTCTTTTTTTTTTAAATAACTTTAATATTAATTCTTTTATGATTATAAATATATTTTTTTTAAAGTTTTTTTGAGTGGCATTCTAAAAGCTTGTCCCAATACATGCAAGTGATGTATTAAAATCTAGACACAGGACATCCGACCGGAGGAATAAATGGTTCATGATTCCCACGGT
Source organism: Vachellia pachyceras (assembly GCA_025593235.1). Lineage (NCBI taxonomy): Eukaryota > Viridiplantae > Streptophyta > Magnoliopsida > Fabales > Fabaceae > Vachellia > Vachellia pachyceras. The sequence goes on from JANTPZ010027027.1 coordinate 14,043, forward strand.
CGAACAAGTTAGATCGCCATGATGACATAATAATCAAATATAAATAATTATATACATATATAACATGAATTCATGATAGCTTTAAAACTTTTTTTTTATATTATTGCTGAAATCTAAGTTTTTACTCAAAAAATTTAGGTTTTATCTAATTACTCACATTTTTCATAAAAATTACTTTGGATACAAAATCTTGATTTGAAACCTAGGTTTTGAAAATGTTATTTTCTTGTCAAATCACACCATTTCTCCTAATAAATTTTCTCTTTCCTTCTATTTCCCCTTTTCTATCTACTTTTTGCCTCGAACTCCGTAAAAGTAAATAACTTCCCAAACACAATCTTTTAAAACCTAGGTTTTGAAACTTAGGTTTTACTTCGGAATCCGTAAAAGCTATATTCCAAAACCTAGGTTTTACCTCAAAATCCGTAAAAGATATTTTGAAAAGGAATTCTAAACAAACTCTTAATTAACTGTTAATATAGTAATATTATAATAAATGAAGTTTTTGATGTTGATCATACCACATGGCAGAAACCATCCAAAAATACAGATCTTTTCGATAGAGTTAAATTTTTTATAGGTTTTTTTTAGCATTTTTCGATAAGATTGTTCAACTATGATTTATTTTTAATTTTTTCAAAAAAACATATCTTCGATTGGAAGCAATTAAGGACATCATCAATCACCAATTGTAAGGACTTTTCTTAGTAGGAATTTGAATTTTAGTTCATTAAGTGCTTGTTTGAGAACCGTTGGAAGAACGATTTTACGGATTCCTATATAATTATATGGGAGGGGTTTTATCTCAACTTACGTGTAACGTGGTTGAAAATGAGTTACCAAACAAACACTGAGTTGTGCTGTGAGAGAACCATTATTGAATTTAACTCAACTATAAAACGATTTTCTGATCATAACCAAGTTTTGGAACGGTTTGGTTCTTTAATCACTGCTTGACAGGTCTTATGATTCAATGACCCCTTAAAAGACTTAATTATTAACAAGATTCTTACATGAATAATTGGGATTTGAAAATATACTATTATGAAATATGAATTTACATTTTTTTTTCTTATATGGACTAATATCTGTAGGTGAAAATTTCAATTTTTTTTTTTGTGTGATGGCCAAGCTGCCACACTGGCTTTCTTC
>JANTPZ010027028.1:0-18865 GCA_025593235.1 Vachellia pachyceras
TATATATGGACGATCCTCAAAACAATCATCTAACAAGGACTCAAAGATTCTCCATACTCTGATTGTGATTTAATCTTTTGAAAACCAACAAAGAAGGAAAGTACAGAAATTGAAATCCACTTCTAGCTCTATTTTACAATCAGACACACAAAAGCAATAAACAAAGTCAGATCAACAGCTAATGATCAAGAAATATACACAAAAACCACTCAAACAATCAAACAGCAAAAAAAATAACACTAAAGCTTAAGAAAACTAGAATCAACCTTGAGAACAAGCAAGAGAATCGAGAGAGAGAGAGAGAGACGCAGAAAAGGCACACAAATTACTGAAAGCTGAATAGAGCATAATAATATATAAGAAAGTAGAGAAAGAACCTTGAGTTGCTGCAGAACTCATAGAGCTTGCCTCGGCTGGAGAAGATGATAAGAGCAACCTCAGCATCACATAGTACGGACAGTTCGTAAGCTTTCTTGAGAAGCCCATTCCTCCTCTTTGCAAATGTCACCTGCCGATTTATCTTGTTCTCGATCCTCTTCAGCTCCACTCTTCCTCTACCCATTTTTGGTTATAGCGCGCGCAAGAGAGAGAAAGAGGCAGATAGAGAGAGATTATTACAATATCTATATATAAAACAAAAGCTTCTCATATTTCAATCAGATGTAAACACACACACATGTGGCAGTTTTTCAAAAAAAATTATAGAGCTGGAATTTTTTCTTCTTAGTAAGCTAATAAAAATCTATCTGTTATTCCTCTTTCCTAGGGTTTTTTTCCTCTCTTTGTGTGGATTTTGTGATGATGCTTTAGAGAAGAAGAAGAGAGATGCTTAAAATCTCATTCATGGGTTTAATCACAGGGCTTAGCTTTTTTATAAAGCAGTAGAAAACAAACCAGAGAAGACAACAGTAGTTGGTTACAGCTGATGCCACTGTAACTTTAACATTAAAACAACAAAATCAAGAGAGAGAGAGGAAACTAAGTGTTTTTAACAACGTGATTTACTAGGTAAGTATATAAAAGAAGTTTTATTTCAAGTTACATAAAAGTGATTTTGTAAACAGATACTATGCTCAAGGGCGGACCTAGGTTTAGTCCAGCGAGTTCAGCTGCACCCCCGACTTCCAGAAAATTAGGTATATATTAGTACTATGTGTCTTTTTACACCAACTCATTTGCTAATTTTAAACCCACTAAATTTTTGCTCAAATTCTTTTAAAAAGATATTAAAAATAAGTCTCACTTATCTTCTCAAAAAATAGTTTGCACCCCTGAGTCAGGGTCCTAGGTCCTCCACTGACTATGCTAAAACATGCACTATCTCAAGACTTATTTAATTCTTTTTAGGTTTAATTATTGGGAAAATTGATGAACAAAATCTCTCATTGACAAATTTAATGCTTAAAGGTATTTAAAACTCAGTCTTTAAATAACTTTCCAGTTTAGACATGGTTTCCTTAAACATATTTTAAGTACTTTGGGTAATAAATATTATAATGGGGGATTTTTCAGTAATTTTTTTTCTTAACTCTTCAATTTTATGAAAACAGGTTGCACAAAGAAGAGTTGCACCTTTGAAAATATATTGTACATAATTGGGTCCTTTAAAATATTTCAGGTATATTTAAGTAATAAATTTTAGAAAGGGGTTTTTTCATCAATTTTTCCTTAATTATGTAATTAAGGTAACAAAAGTTATTTAACATAATTGGTGATTTATTACAATGAGTATTTGACAGAATCTGTTAAATAAATGAATGAAAAAATTTAGTGCTAAATTGATTCATTAAAATACTATTTATATTACTTTATTATTATCACAGGTAATTATGATGAAATCTTAAATAACCAAATGATTTTATACATGAGAGTTTGGTCCCAAAAAAACACACACACAAGCAATTAAAGAATAAAGTTAGAATGAGCCATTCATTTAAGGTCAAATGAGATGTGAAATGACAGTTAAATAACTTTATCTTACCTTATTTTAAAATTCAAAAATTGAAATTTCTCTGAAAGAATAAAAAAAAATAAACTATCATTAATACTTTTAGGAGTTATCATTTGTGTCCACTGCTAAAGCTAATACCGGGCCCATTTGGGAACACGGTATAGAAGTACTTCTACGTAAGTCAAGGTAAATATGTGAAGGGGATTATCTTGTTTTGTGGAAAAATACTGTTGAATATGTATTTGAGCTCTGCAAATGTTGAACCAAACAGGCACACTTATTCCCACACCATATGATTATCATTTTTCTTTTTGACATTTTAGTTTATGAAATAAATAATGCTACTGTTCTGTGTTCGTTCATTTGGTGCATGAGATTATAAATCACCATGGGAGGAACAATCTTAATAAATGCAAGATTATTATTGAATATTTACAATTAATGAAATAATAAATACATATATTCAATTAAAAAAATATGGATATATAAGCTAGAAGTCGAATGATATGAAAGTTTTTCTAAGTGAAAAGTCACGGGTTTGATCTTGCTAGTTATAACCATTAAGCCGTTAATGTTTGTTCCTCTAGTTAAAACAACAATAATGTATTTAAGTTAAACAGCTTGCTTGTATAATAGTGAGAGAATCCGATTCCCACATCTTTCTCACAAAGAACTTGCTTCAAATTTTGTCCTTTTATCAAATTTATCATTTATGAACTTTTAATTTGATCGACTAATAAATAATGAGCTTATAGTAAACTTGAAAAATGAATTAATTAATTTCTTAATGCGACGATATTTCATTCTTCCTTAATAAGAACTTATATTATTTTCTTATCAGATAACGTCAAATCATAATTATAAGGCACAATTTTTCTCGTTAAGCACATGTATCATCTTATATGAAGTAATCTTATTTCAGGTATTGTCGGTCATTAATTTTAAACACATCACACAGCTACATTGGACCTCAACTAATCTGATTAAGAGAGTTGGACCCGTAATATGAAATACCCCTTCCAATTCTAAATATAAGATTTGCACTATAAATGTGATCTTATATTTAGAATCAAAGGAACTAACTCTCCTTAAAGTGTCTTTTTGCATTATTCAAATCCAAGTCACCATACATACTTATAGTGTACTGATGTGTGAGGCAAGCATGTTTGTATTAGTATTACAAAATCACGTTCACACAAATCAAAATAAAACTCTTTTTACACACATATATCGTAAATTATAAATTACGTCAAAAAAATAGCTTACACCTTTAATTCAAACCGGCACAAAAAAAATGAGGGCATTGAGATAAAGAAAGTCAAGCCCAATACTTTATTTTATTTTCCAAAAATATGCTAAATAAGATGTTTGAAGATGCTCCCTTCAAGAAAGTTACCAAACTTACCAACCTACCATGTATTAATTTTAATCCTAACTTGCTATGAAAGGTTTCATTCCAATTCCAACCTTTTTAAAGAATCTAATTAAGTTTATAATTAATATGGTGATGTTACATTGAAAGAAATATATTTGAAGCATTTCATTTCCATGCTTCACATGCAAGTGTCATTCACTACTAGAAAAATGTCATTTAGCGACGGAAAAATCCATCACTAAATGGCTAATTTCCTTCAGAAAATTTCCATTTAGCGACGGAAAATATTAGCGACCTTCATTTTAGCGACGGAAAATAGCCATTTAGGGACAGATTTTCCGTCGTTAAATCGTATTTTTCTAGTAGTGATTGTCTTCCTCTTCAAAAGAGGATTTGTAATATGTTTTTTCTTGTGGAGATCGATTTGGTACACACACACACACCCCTCATCCTTTCCTTGTTTAGGATCTGTTTGGTTGGGAGGAAAATAGAAAGAAAACAAAATGGAAAACGAAAAAGATACACCACCACGTATTTGAGAATATATAACTTTTAATACTTCATGGTTTAAAAGAAAACCATAAAATATAAAGACGTGGAGATTGGGCAAATCAATATTTTACAATTCTTAAAGGAGGGAGAAAATGGGAAGGAAAAAGAGAAGTGAAAACGATATTAACTATTGATGTTGGATATGTGATATGTAAAAAATTAATAAGTAAATTTATTTATGTTCGGTTAAGAAAAGGACAAAGTAAATATAAAAAAGGTTAAAAAGGAGATATACCATATTAAATACATGCAAGATAATATCGTGGATATTGAATATTGCTAACGTAATATACCTATTACCGTAACTGATATAGAGTTGCAGATCTTCTTATACTTACCATCTCAATCAACAACTTAATGGTAAGTTATAGAAGCTATAATTTTAGATAGTAATCCCCATAATATTGAACAAAATTTGGGTTAGAAAAGGGTACATAAATATATTGTTAAGCTCATTCATATATGTGTGTGTCCACATTCTTAAAATTAAATGAGAAAGATAATTTGTTTTACCTACGTGTGTTCTAGGGCTATAAAGCGACATCTAGGGAACTTTTTTATAGGTGTTCATATTCATTAATGGAATTTACTGTCCATATTGATTTGGGCAACCGAGTGTTCCAGTCAGTAGTTCGACAGGAGAGTAGTTGGACTCCTCCTCCAAGGGGTATGGTACACATTGATGTTGATGGATCAGTACGGGATCGGGATTCGGTAGCATGCGGGGGAACAATCAGAAATGAAGAGAGACAGTGGTTAATGGGGTTCCACAGGTTCATTGGGCTATCCTCAGTGCTAGAGGCAGAGATATATGCCATTCATATAATAGCGGGTACTAGAGACTTGTTGTTTGATACTTGGGATATATGTCCAGCTTTATCATACTAGTAGGCAGTTGATTTCTTGTGCAGATTACATGGTCCGACAAGGGTAAGGGGGAAATTTTAGCATTAAAATAGTTCCGTTGCCCCCTCTAGAATGTCAGCGAATAATAGGGAATGGGGTGTTATCTCTTATGTAACTAGTATTTTTGCTTAGGTCCGTCTAGGAATGTACAAGCCTCGGCCTGCCTTTGTATGACAAAAAAAAATTAAATGAGAAAGAAATAAAGGAAAGAGCAAGCAAATCTCTCTAATGGTTAACACTCTCTTGGCTCCTCCACATATGTAAGATAATCATTTTGTTGGGATGCAGGAATAACAAAATTATAAGCCTTGTCTTATTTTCTAAGGTTTGTATCCTAACACACGTCTTTGGCTCTAATTTATACATCAAATCACATAATTGTTACTGTGAACAAAATTATGGCACTGTGGTTCCTTGTCCCAATGACGACGGCTTAAAACTTGAAAAGACAAAAGAATAAGCATAGGCACGATATAATTAATGCAATCACTTATTCACTTTAGTAATGGGACTGAATTCAGTGGAAGGTGATAATTCTTCACCACATGAAGAATCTTAATTTTGAATTTTTGTTTAGAGATGTGCTCACATTTAATACCTTATTGTAATATACCTCGAACAGGGTTATCTCCGGATGTTCATGCTTAAAAAAACAATGTATGATTAGTTGAAAATTGAACAATTTCACAAATTGGGAGTTGAATGGGATTTGTGTGGATGGTAGGAAGCCCATGAATTTGGGCAATTCAGTGTGTGTTCATCTTCAAAAACTTTAATCAATGGGCGCTTGGTAGAGTTGGCAAGGGCTACTACCAGCATTCCTCAGGGCGAGGGTTCGAACCCTAGGAAGTGACAGCCGCGATAATTAACGCAACCTCAAAGAGGTTGTCCCATCGATACTTCACTACCACCGTAAGGTCTCCTCGCGGGGGGTCCGGATTAGTCTGAGGCGGGCAATGAACCCAGGATACCCCAGGATACCAGATGGTTTATACCAAAAAAAAAATCTTCAAAAACTTTTTGGCATAATTTCTTTTTGCTTTAGCCATCACAATATGGCTTGTTCATCATCATAATTAATATTCACCAACAACAACTTTGGTTCTCAGACATCATGCTTGTTTGCGAACTTCGTTCCCCAAACGGTACACGTAAGCCGAGACAAAATCATATCAAGATCCTAAAAACTATCTAGAAATCCATAAAAACCATTTAAAAATCCGCAAAACCATCTAGAAATCTGTAAACTCCTTTCTCCCAACGGAATTCCCAAACACACACATCATTTTGAGCTTTACCTCACTAATGCCAAAACAACCATTCAAGTGTAAGAGCTTCTTCCACCACACGACTTCAATAATCTTTTTTTATTTTGATTTATTTTCTATGCATGTGTTAGCTATGAAGAGTTATCAGTCATAAAAAAAATGTTAGGTGGTGGTGGTGTTTGAATCAGCTTCTTTTAGTGGAAAAGTCAATGGCCTTGTAGCTCAATAAATGGTGGTTGGTGCATGCCCTCTTAATTTTTTTTTTAAAAAAGCTTATTTTTATAATAAGCTAATGGAATCTAAACAGTTCAGTGACAATTTCACAAAAATATGTGCCAACAACTTAATGATAATTTCACAAAAACAAAGAGAAGGGGAGGACAAATTTTTCTCAAATGGTTTAGCAATAAAAAAAAAGCTAAATAAATTATTTTGATATATTTATATTTATCATTTTTCTCCAAATTAATTTTCCTTACTTATAAATACAATTAAATGGTACATATAAGTATTTCAAAGAAATAATGTAATATATGATATAATTAAATGATTTATTTAACTTTATTAATCTGTTCAGATTAATCTACTTGATCTTATATTCCAGATTGTAAATAGTATTAGTATGGGTCACATGCATTGCACGGGTCTAAAAAATGAGTTATATTTTTCATATTTCATAGACAATAGCAAGATTTGTTAAACTTTGTACGTGCATGTTATTTTTATATTAATAAATTTATGGGCAACCAAAGTAAAGAAGCATTATTTTATTATTTTATATCTAATGAATAATTAAATAATACTTTTTAAAAGATAGTCTAATTTTAAAACTATAAAAGTTAATTAAGGTTTGACTAGTTGTTAAAGAATTAGCCGATGAATTATAAGACTGTGACTTCAAATCTCATTATTAATTAAATAACCTTATTGGCCAGTGATCTTCAAGTATTTTTCTAAGCGTGGAGGTTTTTCCTAACTCTATTAAATTTGGTGAACTTAAAGTCACTTAAATTTTATTATTGTAAAAATACTAAAGAAAATTTAGAATAATTTTTAAAATAATTATCAATGTTGTTTATTACAGTTTTAAAAATGATATGTTACGTAAATAATTAATAAAATGTCACTTACACATAGAGAGAAAAGTCATTTGCATATAGAAAGGTTATATACTGACCTTTTTTGTGTTGGGAATGCATTTTGGCCAAAAAAAAAAATACCTTTTGTTTAAAGGTTTTGCCAAACAAGGCTATAATGGATAATGACTTTTGGTACTCAAAATGCATTTTAAACTCCCAAAAAGCCAAGCCAAACACTCTTATCATCTCTATTGGATTTGATTCTATATATAAACAACAATTTTATTTTTTCTAAAAGTTTAATGCGTTTTTCAATTTTTACCATCAATTAATTGCATGTTTATCTTACCTTTTTTACTCTCTTACCATCAATTAATTTTTACCATAAAAAATGTAAAAATATGAATAATTATAAATAGGGTTTATGGATGAGTAGGTAATAAATAGTAGGAGTGTGCATAGATCATCTCAGAATGTGGTTATACAATACAACCTGGTTTGATATAGCCCTCGGATTGCATAAAACAACCCGAGTTTGATCCTTTCCAACACTAAAGTCAGGTAAGATTGAATCGATCAACCTAGACTAGTCTTAGGACTTCAATGAATTTTTTAAATTCTTTTGATCCATTTATAAGAGGCAGAATTTTAATTTAAAAATACAAAATAAATATAAAAAAATGTAAGGAAAAATAAAAAAAATAATTGGATAAGATCAATTGGCTATGAACTTGATTCAACCCGATCATTTAGTTCACTCTAGACCAATTTCGTTATAGTGCTTGTCTGGGAATCCGTTAGGAGAACGGTTTTACAGATTTTGAGGTAAGTATGCGAGAGGGATTTTATTGTGACTTACGCGTAACACTGGGAATCACTTTTGAATCACGGAAGATATTGTGTCCATTTGGGAAAGCGGTAGAGAAGTACTTTTACGCAAGTCGAGCTAAATATATGGAAGAGATTATCTCGTTTTACAAAAAAATATTTTTAAATATGCTTTTAATGGATTGATAAACTTTACTAAACGGACACGATTTTTTATTTTTTAAATCAACCGAATCACTTCAGTTGGACCAAACCAAGAAATCAAAGAGGAGAATTATGAGGCAGGGTGAGGAGGGAGACAAGCATCCTTGAAAAGAGAGAAGGGTACGATGCGTTGTCGACATGTGATTGGTTGATGCCCATCCCCTAATGACATCCCTATCGCATCTGATCTGACCTCTTCCCACCCTCCCTCGATTCTCTTCCTTCTCTTTTGTACCAAGTCCCACTAATTACTACTACATTTTTAATTCCTAATATAAAAACTAATTAATTCTTTTAAACATTAAGAAGATTATTATTTATCATTTTCCCAGATTAATTAATTAATTTATAAATTGATATATATAATTTAATAATACACACCAATTTTACAATATATATTATAATTTAATGATTTATTTAGTATTTTCAAACACCTTTAAAAAGTCAACTAACTTTTATGTAAAGTATAAAAGGTAGTATCAAAATCAGCCAATTTTATTAAAAATTTAAGTGATTCTTATATTAAACATCAGTATTAATTGATAATATGAGCTGTCAAAATCGTCTTTTGAAGAAAAGAACGAAAGGAAGCTGATTCCTTTAGGCATTGGGAGTGATGTCATTTCGCTCCCTAACATTCTAACAATAAATGCTTTACAAGGTATACATTACGTTCATTTAACATTTAGACTTATTTCTTTGTCCAAAATAAAAACATTTAGACTTAGATTTAGATCAGATTCTTACTATACGTGCCCACACCATGCACAAACACACAATTTAGACATTAGATTTGGCCCGTTTGGGAATACAGTAGAGAAGTACTTTTACGTCAGTCGACACAAATATATGAATGAAATTATCTCATCTTACAGAAAAACAGTGTTGAATGTACGGTTGGGCTTTCCAGAAGCTCAGCCAAACGGGGCCATTATAGTTTTGAAGTTTTGATTCCCTCAAAATTGTATGGAAATAACATTTCTTACTCAATTTTTTATGAGAATTTCAGAAATATGGTTAGTTTTAAAAAATTCCTTGTGCAGCATCATCTGTTTTACTTTGTTCAATTATTGAAAAAAACATAATAATGAAAGAAAGAAAAAGTTGCTTCTATTGTTCTTGATATGATGAACTAGTGCATAGCAATTAGGACTATCCATGGAATTGACTTCTAAATCAATGAATCAATCTCATGATTTGTCTTATCTTTTTACTGGCTGGAATCTGACTTTGGATCAACCTGATTGATCTGCCTAACTTTTTATAACTTTGTGCAGCCACTACTGCACTTGAAACGATCTTACTTTATGCTTTCCAAAAAAAAAAAATAACAAAGTTGGCAGGAAAACCAAATATAATTCATATTATTTACTCGAGATGTGACCCAGACACAATCAAATATAAATGTTGGGTTACTGTTGTTCTTAAATGTAATAGAGAAAGTAACCATATAAATATAATATGACTGCTAATTTCTTTTTGTATGATGGAGATTAATTGAAAGAGTTGCATTTTTATTTATATATTACTTTTTCATGGTCAAATGATTATTAGGGTAAATTTTAGATAAATTATATTATTTTAATTATAACTTGCTTAACTTCAAGTTGAGCCCAATTATACTACAAACCTTTAAACCACTGGTTTAATTATTGAACAGGTTTTCATTTTCAGTTGCTTGATAAAAGTCGAAAGCATTAGGTATATTTCTATTTCTATTGAAGGAAATCCTTTTTGAAGCACTGTGAGTCACTAAATGATCGACACCTCTCAATAGAGATTGGAATTTTAGTTAATCATATTGTGAAGGATTATCTCATTCGACTACTGGTAGTGAAAGCATTGGTTATCTTAGAGCAAAAGATACTTGTATGGCAATCAGGCCCATAGTATAGCAATCCAAGATTCCCTGAACTTGCATACCAGAGACCCAAAACAGGCAAGCAAAAGTTCAAGTGAGGCCCATCAACTCATAAGCTATGAAACCCAAAACGTGCATCTCAGAGGCCCAAAGTAGGCCCATCCTGGCTTTCCAAAATGTAGTTGGGATAGAGTTTTTTTTTTTTTTTGCTTTCTGACATAGTGTTGATAGAGTTGCATTTTATAATAAACCAATCAAGGCAGTGGTCAGATTGGAGTCCACTTCAGACTAGACCAGTGAACAAAAAATTTTCAAAATAGTTTAAATTCTCAATTACTCATTAGGCTATCTAAATACTACATATCAATTCAATATCTTCAATCATTAGCAAAATAATCATATACTTATCCAACATTTTTTACAACTTCTTTAGCATATTAACATCACAATATCAATTTACTATCCATTCGCATTAGAGTTAGTAATCACTAAATATTCTGTCTAGCAAAAATGTCAAAATAGATAATAATAACAAAATATTCCTTCCTACAATCCTTTAATCACTAAATTAATAGTCATAAACATGAAAATAATCATTAAAAAAAATAACAATTGCAATCAGTGTCATTTTGAATGCCAATTTTTTTTAATAAAATGCAATCCGATCAACCCCACAATTTGCTGAGTTGACCGAGTTGGCCCAAGTTGCATTGAGTCACTCCGGATTAACATGACTTCGAGTCATACATGCGTATGAACCGATTACATGGCCGAATCCTGGGGTAATTTGGTCGGGTCAACCTGAGTTATATAACCATGGCATTGAGCTAGCCACTAAATAATAATTATGAATAGATAGACAACAAATTAGCTTAGTACATGACTCGTCAACTAGGCCAAAGAGACCAGATAAAGACCGAACCAACCAAGCTATTCACTAGACATTAAGGAACTAATGTCTACAAGCGGGATCAAAATCGTAATCTCTCAAGTGAAAACGTTTGTCACTAGACTGGTTGAAGGTGAATACTTGAAATATACACAAGTATAAATATCATAACAAGAAAAGAGAAAACAAGCTCATGTCACACCCCAGATTGTCCCATAATGTGATAGCATAAGTGTGTGAAGTAGGGTCAAAAGAATTGAGGGTTTGTTGTAAAAGTGAGTTTATTAGACATTGATGGGCCTATGGAAAGCTGTATTCATTATTAAATGAGGCTGTTTGGGGTCAAACATAGCCTTGATAACCTTCAAACTGTAGGGCTCCCTTAAGGCCTACACATAAAAATCCACAAACCCATCAAAAACCCACACCTCATCAAACTCAATTCTCAATGATGACTTCCATGTCGTTTTGGGGCAAAATTTTCAAACACAGGCAACAAGATGCGACTCTCCGACCAACCATGACCATGAAACATTGCTTTAACAACGCATGGTGCGTATTTAAAGAAAGCTACAATACAATTCGGAAGCATGCATCAATCTGCCAAAATTATCGACTCATTTCTCTATTCATGATAAACATGAACATCAAGTAATAATTTTTTTTTTAATGACATGATGGATCCAACTAAGGTGAATGAAGTAAGGACTATGCACTTATAAAAGCATTTCTCAATAACAATTCTTCCTATGTATAAAACTTAAGAGTTAAAACTTGACTAAGATGAAACGAATGCGGAAGCCATTTGAGCTGGTTTTAAATATAAAAGCGATCAACGGTTGGTTGGATCAAATGGTAAGCGGCTTGTTCCAACTTAAGCAATGTCTCGAATTCAAGTCCTTGTGTATGCAGAAGCCACCGTTGGGAGACTCACCCACCATTTTCAAGTGGGCAACGCGGGTCAGGTCCGGATTAGTCGGGGCGAAACTCTAAAAACTGGGCAGGAAACAAAAAAAAAGAAAGTATAAAATCTAGAGAAAGGTATTTCAACCTACTTTAATGAACATGATTATAAATGGTATTATAGAGAAGTTAACACACATTTGTTACATATAACTAACTTAATTAATTTCGTTAATATTCACACATTAGTTATTTAACTCCTATGTTAAGGATGAGATGAGTATTAGTAGAATTACATAGTTTTTAAATCAATGAATATCATGCTATTTATAAATAATGGATGGCAAAATGGGGAAACTAATGAAAAATCTCCAACTGCAATATTTATTGCACAAAGGTACTTAAGCAACTAGGTTCTTGAGTAGATGCAAACCCTTTTTTAGCAATATGCAACACATCTTCAGTTATATATAAATATCTATATAGTTGCGAACAGACACACAACTAAAGAACAGTTGCATCAACTGAAAATAGGTTGCACATTGGTACATAACAAATTTTAAAAATCTTTGGACAATAAATTTTGCAATATGTGGATTTTTTGGCAATTTTTTTAATAAAATTTGTTATGCCAAGCTCTCTGCAAATGAGACCCCTTCCAGATAGATCTACATTTAGCAGAATATGTATTTGAATAAAAGATGGCATAAAAGATATGATTAAAAGTAAGATTCATCATGAATTTTGTTCATTTTTCTCTGAATATATATATATATATATTATTTTTTATTCATTTTTATGAATGAAAAGATTGAAAAGACGTAGTGGCCAAATGAGATATTAGTTAAGATGACTAGATGCAGACAAGTGGTGCACCACAAGAAGTGCACATACTGATTGATATGCCTTCAAATACATGTGGCCATTGTCAAATTGAGTTCATATTTTACATTTTCCCTGTAGGCTCATCAAACTTTACATATAAAATCAATTTATCGCTTATTTTATTTGAATCCCAAAGCATTTTCAGTAATGATTTATAATGCAATGTATTATGTTTAATTTATTTAATTAGACTTTTAATAATCGTACCATCATATATTTTGGGATCAAGCTATGCAATGTACCATCTTTAAGGGTCAAGGTCTATTTTACCGTGGAAGCTTTTTTGTCCAATGTTGATTTGGAAGTTTTAAACATGACCAATATTACTAGGAAGTTTTGAATAGGACCAATGTTGCCATAGACAATAAAGTATTTTAAGTTTGACAGTTAATTTTGATCAAAATTACTTACATAACATATATAGTTTAAGCGTTAATAAATAGTAGTTGCTATTTGATTATGTTGAGTTGGGGCAAGATTGTTCCATCTTTAAACTTTCATGGTAAAATTGCACTCAAAAAAAAAACTTTCAAGGAAAAAAAAGAACCTTAACCCTATATTTAATTAGATTTTTAATAGTTGTACCATCATTTTAGGATTAAGTTATGTACAACACTGTAGACTATTTTTCAAAAGCATTTAGTGATACTCTTGAGCTTTTTTTTTAACTAATATTCAGTAATCTAAAGTACTTTTGGTGCGATTTTGCTCATAAAATATTTTTTCAGTAGCAATAAACATCCTAAAATTTATGATACTAAATGCTATTGGAAAAATACTTTAGGGTTTTAAGTACATCAAATGTTAGTTTAGAATACCAAGTATAACTGGGAAAAAAATTTTAGTACTTTAGAGTTTAGACCCATCTCTTGTTTATCATTTCAATGAATAGAGAACATCCAAAGCGGGTAACCACACACACACTGCGTACCTTTAACAAGACTCATGTTTTGCATATTAACTAAATATTTTGGAACGTTGTCAAAATCTATCAAGAATCTCTCTATAGGCCCCTTCAAGGAAACCAGATAAGAAGAACAAGATATAAAATTAAGTTAGTTGAATTGATGTTTCATTTTTGTGATATGTGGTCAAGCTTGAAGCTTTAACAATAATGGAGTAACTATATCTACGTACCACAATATCCTTTTACACAGAAATTTTCTGATGAATGGTGACCTAAAAGACATTGAAAATAACCACACATAGTTCACCATGCAGGCAATTTGACAGCAAGCATCCAACACAATTCTGATCACAATAAGAATAGACTTCATATGTATGAAATACTGTTTTTTTTTTGGAGTGACAAAATGCAGGCAACGAGACTCAACGGTGGAGCTTTTAAGAACAGTCTATGATATGTCAAGGTCTAGTCTAGTGAGTGTGTTCAAGAATCAGAACCATTAATCTCTAATAGGCCTTAGCCTGAGATCTCAAAATAGTAACAAGTGGTTACCAAATTTGAAATTTTTTTTCGGCCTTTTTGCTTCAAAACTAGTGGTGGGTAACCAACACCGACTATGGGATCTTATCTTCATCTTTTATATTCACAAAAATGAGTATTCCAAAAGCAATGGAAAACAAAATGAATGAGTATAGATCGATGAAGATCAACCATGCATTCTGTATAGCTAAAAAGAGATAAGACCTCTTCGACTCAATGACACCCACCACTATGCCTATCTCTTTCTAGTTAAACGAATTGTATGTATATTACTTTCTAAACCACATATATAGTCATAAGATTTGATATCACTTTCTTTTCAAATGTATGACTGCAGGGGCTTTAAAATTATCAGAACATCATGATTTTTCTCAAATCTTGCTGAAGATGTAGTCAACTAGAATCAGTGTTTTTTTGTAGTTGAACTCATTGTGGTATCTATGCAATTAGATTCCCATGATGATGAAGGAGGGAAGAAACAAACTGACCAGGTGATCTTGATGGAATTGTCATGTTCACCTTCCCTAAATGCCTAGAGCTAATGTCAAGGTTGATCCATCACTGTAGGTAGCTGATGAATGACTACTCACAAGAGATTATCAACAAATTAAATTCACATTGAAAGCTTCATTTGTCAATGTAGTTTTTGGTTTGTGAAATAAGCCAACTAGTTGAAAGCTTCAAACATAATTTTAATTATTAACAGAAGGCTGTTCCAATTCCAAGGCATAAAAAGTTGCAAGTAATAATTATCAATATAAAATTTATAGACTATGAATAATTACTGCTTTTCAACCAAAAATAAATACATACAGCCCATTTTTTAAATTCACTATATACAGACGCACAAAGTTTAGTAATAAGAGGTCATTGGTCCAATAGAACGATCTTTAACTTAAGTAATATATCAACCCAGTCAAGTTTTCACTGGAAAAGTGATATATGACATTGATGACCATTTAGAGGTATATATGTTGGTCCAGACGAATACCCATCAATAGATCACTATCAAAAATTTGCATTGAAAACTCATTGTATCAGTACAGATGGATTTTGAAGATTGGGTCAACTGGTTAACTTGTAGCATAAAAAGGAGTTTTTACATAAAGTTCAGTATATGATGTTACCTATCCCTTAACTAATAGAAGAGAGTTAAATAATGGAATACTCGCAACACATTATTTATGTATTAATGTTGATATAGTATACTATAGATCACAGGTTCACATGATATTAACTGATAATAAGAAAAAAAAAAAGATAATAAATTATCAGACTTATATTATAAAATTGAGGACTAGTTAATGAATCTTACTTATTTAATCTTAGTTTCGTCAAATGGACTATAAATAGTGCAGGGTTTCCAATGCTTGGACGTGAATGATTACAAATTAGCGGCTTTTTATTAACAAACAATCACTAAGAGAGTCATTATTGAGTAATAATAATAAGGCTTTAAATCCGATAACATATATTGCATATACTAGTTTCTGCAAGCTTTTCCCCCCTCTTGGTGCTACCAAACAGGATTAAGGGCTTGTTTGGAAACCAATTCTTAAACCTAGGTTTGGTTTCAAAACCTAAGTTTTACCTCAAAATCAAGGTTTTGTCCAAGCAAAATTTTTTTACCCAAAAGCTATTTTGGTTACAAAACCTTGGTTTAAAACCTAGGTTTTGAAAAAGCTATTCTGTCACATCACCCTTCCTCTTTCTCCCCCTAATTATTATTTTATTCTGTCACATCACTCTTCCTCTCTTTTTTTTATATTATTTGTTAATATATTATTCAAATATATATTTTCATAACTATATTATTTATTATAATATTGTCTAGAAATCCGTAAAAGCTATTCTCACAATAACTTCCCAAACACAAATCACCTTTTCAAAACTTAGGTTTTACCTTGGAATCTGTAAAAGCTATTTTCAAAATCACATCCAAACAAGTTCTAAGTAGAACCAAAGAATGAGTGAAATTCTCTTTGAAAGGTTATACCACATGATCATCTAAAAAGAAGATATTTCAATTCCTTCTAAGATACATGTCACTATCAAAATTCCTCTTCAAACTAGTCGCATTGCTACAGTTCGATCCTGAAAGCTATCTGATTGATACACGATTACAATAGGAGGTTCCTCTGTTTCTTAGTCATGTCAAAAACTTTCACATGAACTAAACTTGATCCTATCAATAGAATAAAATCCTTCTAGGAAGGTGATATATATGACCTAAAGGGACATCATAAGCAGAGTCTCTTTTGGTTCATATATAAGCAGACCACGTGTGTTCGTGCCAGCACACCTCATGTTAAGATTCACTGCTCCGACACTTAGAGCTGGTATTGCCATAACATGTTTAAAGGGGGCCAAGTGATATATACATCTTACTAAAACCAATATTAAAAAAGATAATCAATTAAAGTTGTGAATATTGAGTTTGCAATTTGCAGGTGTAGTAGTTCTTCTTTAAGCTCTTTGCAGAGGAAAAGTCTCACTCCACCATAATTCCTTTTCTCCTTTGGCGGGTCTTCATAATAGGCATCACCACTTCTGTATGATATGATGGTACTTCTGAAAATTTCCTTGAGAGAAAATTTTGAAGGTAGCCAAACCAAGACATTTTTCTTATGGGCTATATAATCTGAATAGTAAACATCTGAGTTATTATTGTGGATTCCCTATTTAAACTTGCAAGTGGTTGAGAATCGAGATATTACCCACTAAGAGGGTTAGTATGATGGAAGTCTTAATTACAGAAACTACCTAAAGAGGAGGCAGTGAGATATTAATGGGCCATAGTAAATCTATCCTAGTCAAAAAGAACTTCCTTGTCAGACAATATCCTTCAATTTTTCCAAGAGTGACTTCTAAGCCCTACAAATTTTGGTGGGATCTCACTCTTTCATCTTTAGCAAACCAAAGAATTCTCTTTTGAGCATACGAAAGAATTTGAGAGCTAGATGGGCAATTCAAATTCTAAAGCT
The DNA here is from genome assembly GCA_025593235.1 of Vachellia pachyceras. NCBI lineage: Eukaryota > Viridiplantae > Streptophyta > Magnoliopsida > Fabales > Fabaceae > Vachellia > Vachellia pachyceras. The sequence goes on from JANTPZ010027028.1 coordinate 17,133, forward strand.
ATGTGTGTTACAATTACTCTAACTAAACTTTAAACCTTAAGTCTAAAAGACTTTCATTCAGAACAGAAAAATAATTTATTTAACTAATTAATTATTATTCTGACAAACTGAATAATTTTAATTTTTTTAATTAAAGAGAAAGAAATAATATCTTAACAATCTTAGTTAATCAACGAATCAAGATTTACTTGCAATAATTGTCATTTTCCAGCTCAAAATAGAGAAGATCCCCAGACTGCCTTCAACAAACATAAAATGCTTTTAGGTACTTTGCAGTTACCAATTTAAGCTTTGGAGTTTAAGACAAATTTTTCTTCATATCGTCAGACGAGGAAATAATTCTTCTATAATAATTTTGATAGTTAATTCATAATTTAAAAATAAATTATTTTTCCCCCAAAGGTGATGGTAGTACGTGTCCATGGCCAACACCCACTTAACGCACAGTTCTATTTGTAATTGGTGGAAGCATATGGAATCCAATGAAACACAGCAGTTTGCCCCCCACAATCCCCAACAAAAACCTCTGGTATTCACTACATCAGAGGGATATAAAAGTTATTCTTTCTTATTTACTCCACTCTCTTCTCTGAATTTCTAAAACATAATTTCACGTCATGTGGGGTCTCATCCACAAACCTCCATTAATGAACAGTCCTTCATCATCATATAAAATTATGGCCAAAGTTATTAATTATATATCCTAAACTGATCTTCCCCACTATTCTCAATCATTTCAATACCCTTTCATAACTTTGCATCCTTAAAAGCCCCCTCTGGTTAGATATTGATACCTCTCCTGCTTTCACTCATAGACTTACTTTCAAAGCTCCCGCATATTGAAGGAAGACTGCTTCTGCTTTGATCTCCATGTCCATGGCGGGGCTTATAGATTCAGAAAAAAATCACAAGTTGAAGTCCTTCCACCGCAGAAATGATTCCGGTGAGCTTGATGTGTTTGAGGCAGCAAGGTATTTCTCAGGGTACAATGAAGCTGTTGGCTATATTAAAAATGACTCCGGCCAGAAGATTGTGCGAGAAGATCAAAGAAATGGACACAGAGGCAGAATCAGCTTGGACATGTCCATGAGAAACTTGTTTCCCCAGCAATTTCATGGAGTAGCATTGGAGAAACAGATCATGAAAGAGAAGAAACACAAGCAACCTAGCTCCCCAGGAGGAAGGCTTGCCAGCTTCTTGAACTCTCTTTTCAGCCAGACTGCATCTAAGAAGAAGAAATCAAAATCCAGCACACAGTCTATGAAGGATGATCAAGATGATCAGAGCCCGGGAGGGAGGAGAAGAAGAAGAAGCAGCATTAGCCACTTCAGAAGCTCAAGCAGCACTACTACTATTACTTCAGATTCAAAGTCCTTATATTCATCCTTCAGTTCAGTGGGGTTTAGAACGCCTCCTCATATACACGCCCCAACAAAGAGTTGTAAGGAATTCAGAACCCTCTCAAAGTATGATAATATTGAGCATCTAAAATCATTTACTTTACACAATGAGTTGTGGGATGATCATAAGAAGAAGAACGAGAATTTCAAATATGGTAATGGGATTTTGGAAAAACATAGGAACTGGGAGAGTGAGTTGTCTGAGAAGGAGTTCAGAAAGTTAAATATCGAGGTGGATGATGATGGTGCAGAGAGTGATTCAAGCTCCGATCTGTTTGAGTTGCAGAACTATGACTTGGGTTATTGTTCAAGTGGTCTACCTGTCTATGAAAC
>JANTPZ010027029.1:0-12582 GCA_025593235.1 Vachellia pachyceras
TTAGTTTAATCCTGTCTTTATTGTATTAATCTTTTTAATATTTTGGTTTTTGTATTTTATTCTTTTAGTTTTTTCTTAATGTTTAATTTCGCTATTCTTTTTTATTTGCGTTTAATTTTTTTCTTTAGATATAATTTTTTATATAAGTTTTTTACTCAATATAATTTATACAATATTTAAAATATTTTTATTTTTATTTATCCTTATTTTAATTGCTGTAGCTTTTTTTTATATTAATTACAAGTCTTTTTTCAAATTTTCTGAATTTTTTAAAATTTCATAATATTTAATAGCGGTTCTATAACATGTCTATTCTTTTTTATTTTTATCTATTAAATGATCTTTAGTAGCGGTTCACAACCACTATAAATAAAAAGGCGCAAACAACTATTTCAAATTAGTAGCGGTTGAAGAAACCACTGCAAAAAATTTTGGCAGGAATTTTTTCACTCGCGAAAATAGCGTGACAATTACTATTTTAATTAGTAATTGTTATAAAACCGCTGCAAATGTTTAGAGGGAAAATTTTTGTGAATTTTTTGGGCGGGAATTACTATTTTAATTAGTATCAATTTTCAAACTGTCCACTATCGCATTTGGCTAGATTAGTAGCGGTTATGGTTCGTTACAAAACGTTCATACCTCGTTCGGCTTTGTAGTGAATGCAAACTTAGTATCGGTTTATTCTATGTGAGCCGTGTTTCTTTTAAACTGTTGCTAAATCGTTTGCCACGGTATGTTTTGCAGTGGTTTGTCTAACCGCTACAACATGTCATTTTAGCGGTTATAACCGCCACTAATGCAACCTTTTATGTAGTGCATTATTCATCTCCGTTGTGCCTTATCATCATTGCCGCATTCAAGTGTTGGGTCTTTATCTTCTATCCTCTTTTTCTTGTGTCTGCTTCCAAATAGGCTCTCCCTCCTCCACAATTTTAAGATATCAAACCTTGAATAATGTAAGATGGGACTGCACCTCTACCATTATGTCTGTGATGTGCATTCTTCAACACCATAACTGTTAACCTAAAGCATATGTGGGTGAAGGAAGGACTTTTCTCGTGTGGGGCATTCATATTTCAGGATAGAGCACACTTATCCTCCTTCTTCAGTATTTTGAGCCCTGTCAATTTGCTTTAAATTTTTTTTATTTAAAGAGGTAGACATTAACGGTCTGAGATTACAATGACAGCATCGAACTCATGACCTCTAACTTAGGAGATACTATACCACTAGACTACAAAGCCTTAATTTATCCTAAATTTTTGCAAGACATTTGTACCCCTCCATATCGTGAATGTGATTTTAGGCATCAAAAGAACCTGAAAAGAAAAAAAAATTCAAATTTATAAACAAAAAAATAAAAATACTTGTAAAATGATATTATACATTATGGAAAACGCTCCATATGATTCATTAAGGGAGAATGACAAAAAATAATAAGAACTTAAAAAATTGACTATTTTTTCATAAAATGAGTTCTGAATTATTTATCAAAAGTTGTCAACACTCACTTTATTAAAAGTAGGGCCCGTTGGGGTGGTGCTGAGTTTTTGGTTTTAAAATGCAATTTTGAAAACAAAACGTGTTCGGCTAAAATGGGGTTGAGTTGGTTTTTAACACAATTTCAAAACAGATTTTATCCAGATTTAAAAACCATAAAAACATGTTTTCAAATTTTAGTTTTAGTTTTAAAAAATTTATTATCCTTCCTGACGACATTTCTCCTTCTCTTTTCAACCTCTCTCACTCAACCATCATCACCTTCCCCGCCCCCAATTTTGCCCATCCCACTCCCAACTTTGGCTCTAGCTCCACCCCTCTGACTCCGATTCCACCTTATTCGAACTCTACTCCTCCTCGGCCATTAGCACCCGCAACAAATCCAAGCCCACCCACACCACTTGAACCGATAACGAATCCAGCCTCCGTCTGACTCTAACCCCAATACTCCTCTCGCCTTTATTGCAGCAGTCGCCACCTTCTTCTCCGAGTGGGGCGGTCCCCCCTTTGAGCTCTCCCAACCGCCACCAATCATTTTTTATATTTTTATTTTTTATAATTATTTTATTTTTAATTTTTATCATTTTCATCATATGATGGTAGCATAGTTGACTTGACCTACCTTACCTATTTCCAATTTACAACACCTTTTTCAAATTGAAAACCAAAAAACCCTAAAACCAAAAACTAAAAACAAAAACTAGTTTCAGTTTTTAAAAATTTTGAAACTTAAAACTCAAAACCATCCCGAACAGGGCCGTAGGAAGTTGATTTAGGATTTTACAATTTTCCCTCCATTAACGTTCCTATTTAAATGTACTAGTCCAAAAGAATATAAAGAAACCAAAGCAATCGGATATATAGCAATTTCAAACAAAATAGATTAGAATTAACTATTAAATTCATCAAAAGCCATTTACGGCAGAGTGAAACAGCAGCTACAGATCCAAACCCACAAAATAATCACGAAAAACGCTCACAAACTTCACCCAGCAGTCAACACTAGTACACTTTGTTCTCTCAGCTTGCTTTCCCCATTTCAACTTTTAGGAAATGACAAAATGATACTTAATGAATTATATGGACGGTATTTTAAATAAAATGAAATTTGATAAATTAAAATCATATATTTTGAAGTTAAAAGATCAAAATAAAAAAGAAAGTAAATTTTAGAGACTAAAGTTTGTATTAATTCTATATTAAATAAGAAAAAAATCATATTCAAGGAGATGGGGATGCTACAGAATTTGAATGGATTTCACATATAACGAGAGTAGACATGTGCATGTTTGAGAATCCCTTTTTTCCAACAGACACGTAAATCAATACCAAAAGCATCTTGAAATCCGTAAAAAATATACTGAAAACGGTAAAAAGCATCATAAAATCTGTAAACTCCTTTCTCCTAATGGATTCCCAAACACGTGCCATTTGCCTACAATTTGCCAAGCCATTTGTGATGTTCAACAAGGGCAAGAAAGTATTTTCATGCATAAAATTCATTAGTCCCTTGGGACTTTTTATATATTTCAACAATTCAGGGGCTTTCTGATAAATATTTTTTTTTAATTGAGACTCTACAGCCCTTCCTTCTAATCTTAATCCAAAAGAAAATCAGAAGCCACTTTTTTTTTTTGCCAAAAAATGAGAAGCCACTTAATTATAATCCTTTCCCCACCAAAGGTGGTCATAAAGAGACCAACACACCTCACTGGGCTCCTGACACTCACGGAACAAGCCGAGAAAGTACGTTCCTTTAGCCCATGTGAAGGAAGAAGCCAAGAAAGTACGTTCCTTTAGCCCAGAGAAATCCAAATAATGCAAAACAGGGTCCAAGATTTGCAGTGATTTGAGTAAGCACAATGTACTCTAACAGCTAAAGGAGCTTGGCACAGATGGTAAAGAACGGACCCAACTCCCACAAGGAGGTGGGTTTGATCCCTCTACCGTCGTGAGAACTCTTTTGGTAGGCGATCTCGTAAGTCCCTTGTAAGTGCTCAAAGAGCCCTGGGGCCAGGTCCTGGGACCGGTGCCGAACCCACCTAAACTTTTTATTATAAAAAAAAAACAATGTACTCTAACAAGCCGGCCAGGTCGTACTCCTCATCACGCGTAGGCTAAGGTCTTGGTTAAGAGGAGGTGGGCATAGTTGTTCTTGTTGGCGGGGTTTCTGGGAAAGAACATTGCTCCGCGTGGCCTTGTAAATCAAGAACCAGCCACTTGATGAGAGTTCGTGGCCCTAACACTACGCAAGTTTCCCTATAATCAATATTGCTTTAAATTGTTTTTTTGGTTTAATTTTTTTTATAGAAAAGTTTATCTAAGTTTTCCTTTACCACCCCTTGAAATCATGACATTCTAAATTATGAGTCAATTGGTTACCAACTAAATCGATCTTTATTGGTTATTTATATTCATTGTTGTCTCAAAAACTTTTAAACCGTTGTAATGTTGTCCCATCCATTACATCCCCCAAGTGGTATGAGTGGCATGTAAACCTGTCAATTCAACATCTTCAATAAACTAACGACTAAATTTAACTTGAATAATTGTAGGGCAATATTGTTACAATTTGCAAACTTATGAAGTAATGGGTCCGTTTGATAAAGCGGTGGAGAAGTACTTATGGGCTTATTCACACAAGCCGAGACAAATATGTGAAGGAGATTGTCTCGTTTAGCGGAAAAACATTGTTAAACGTGCTTTTGGGGTGTTTGACCGCTTTGCCAAACACCATCAATATTAAACTAAAAAAGGCTGAGGAAACATTATTGTTAAATGAAAACTTTTAGGATAAAAATGCATTAACCCACCCTCCAATTCCTGCATGTTTCTTCTTGTGCCCTTCCCCAATTCCTCTGCTTTGGATTACTTGTGTTTCAATCAGTTCAATATATTTAATCAATTAATGATCAACTAACATTTATGTATGCCTTGATATTAAAGGACCGTGTAATTAGATCTTTAATATAAGGGTTATTGTTAATTAATGGTCAATATATGTGAATGTTAAAAATTGTGTCATAGGGCCAATCATTATAGTTCGTACATTATTTATTTTAATGTATTTTCTCCATTTAATTATTATATGTCCATAGAAGAATTATTGTTAATTAATGTAGGGGTTATTGTTAATTAATGTTTAATATAAGGGTTATTGTTAATTAATGTTTATTATGATAATTACATCCATAAACGAATTATGAATATTTAAATGTCCCTGGTTGGTTTTCTATGCGAAGCGTAGATAAGGTAAGACTAGTATGACTTTGATGAGAAATAGAGATACGGGTAAGTCAAAGGAACTTATAAGAGTACAAGGTGCTGGACTGACCCGCTATGAGAAAGTTGCATGGATTAAGTCATTAGCTTATCTCATATGTAATCACGTCACAATGCCTTTTGACCTGAGATCATGCATAAAAGTCACTAAGTTTTGACCTAGTCAAAAGTTACCTTTAACCGGGTGATGATAAATGCTATAATCAGGTATAAGAGTTTTCATGTGGAGGAATGTGAGGGATCAAGATGGAATTTGTCCCTCACATTAGTTGAGAGATATTACTAAGCCCTTCAATGAGTGAGTCTGAGAAATGTATGGACATACTGTAACGAAAAGGAGTTTTCGTTTCTTTAATCAGACCACTCAGGAATCGAGAAAGTAATGGTCGGGAATAGGAGGATGCCGTCATCCATGCCTCATCCTTGACCGAGATATCGCATGACAAAAAGGACGTGATTTGGTTGCATAAAAGGTTGCGTCGTGTTAACGATCCCGTATGATTTGGGTAGTCGTAATATCTTGCTATAGACCACTTGCGACTTATGGACTTATGTTGAGATTAGCCCACTGCCAACTTAATATGGGGCCTACAGGATCATACGCAAGAACAGCCCAACATAAGCTTTATTTCTAGAGTTCATTCGAATTTTGTATATATATATGTATATATATGTTAAAATTTGAAATTGCACAATATTATGTAAATAATATTTGTATGTGTTAGTTTAATATTTAATTTATTTGATAAATTAAATATTTAACAATAATTTAATTTATAAAGATAAATTAAATTCGTTGGTTCTTTATTTGGATTAATTAAATAGATGTGATTTGATCAGATCAATTTATCCAAATCAAGATTGATAAACACTAATCTTGAATATCCATTTGAAATTCGAATTTCAAGATTGATAAACACTAATCTTGAATATCCATTTGAAATTTGAATTTCAAGATTAATAAAGATTAATCTTGAATATCCTTTTGAAATTCAAATTTCAAGATTAATATATATTAATCTTATATATCTTTTTAGATCTAAATTCAAATTTTAAAAGATTAATTACAGATTCTATAAGCTCTCCATGAGGTCTATAAATATTAAGACCCATGAGTAAGAGAGAGATAAGAAATTTGAATCTGACCTTGAGCCACTAGAAACCCTAGAAGGAGAGTGAGACGTGAGAGGGGTTAGCACGCTGTGATTGTTGGGAATTGTTCGCTTGGATACCAGTAGAGGGAGACGATCAAAGAAACGTCGGCTCTTCGTAATTATAAGCAAGAACACGGAAGGTTGTGGAATTTGAAGAGATCCAAACGCAAAGGAAGGGACGAACTCGAAACGTAAAAGGTATGTCTTCATCTCCTCGATCTAATTACCTTTGACTGATCCGTATTTAGGATTAGAAAATTTTAAATTCCGCTGCGTGTTCTAATAAGGACCCTGATGGCAATGTTTGTGTTGAGTGAACATCTCTACGTTTCTTCGATATACCATTCGGCTAAGCTTTATGCGTCTCTTCGTTTTCTCTTTGACCAAAAGTCATCCTTAATGCACAGTCAACATATATATATATATAAACAATAATTTATTTAAAAATTTAATACAATTTTTTCATTTTTACTCATAAATAATCAATTTCTCTCTAATCTTTTTTTACCACTCATTCTTTTTCTCATTTATCATCTTTATAAATAGGCATATATTTAAAAAAAGTTATATCTCCTGTACTATAACCATTTTTAACTAATTTTAAATATTAATTCATTTTACGTGATTTGAATAATTATTACTTGCAAGGATGATAGCAGGGAGCAAGTAATGTCACTACTTCCTTTTTTATACGGGTCACTTACTAGTTTCTAGAAGCATTTTATGCTCTTATTCATAAGTTATTGCGTAAAATTCATGAAATGCTTGTTTTCAATGGTATTATTAGTGTGAATGTTGTCAAATTCTTTTGATGGAGAAATTAATGGATTAAGAGAGCTAAGAACTGTGTCGGAATTTACTGCATTCAACTAAGTGTATTTTTAAAAATATGAGTAATTAATTAGTTTTAGCTCATTAAAAAAGATGTTTAAAAAATACGAGTAATTTATTTAGTTTTAGTTCATTAAAAAGATTTATAAATAGAAAACCGAGAACGACACACTTATGCACACACAACGACATAATTCGGACATCAGAATTGAAAATTGATGACATATCCATAAGTCAAGTTAATTTGTTTCCATAGGAATTTGGGGGGGGGGGCAAGGGAAATTAAAGCAAGGACCACGTAATTAATATTATTTACGATATTTAATATAAGGCATACTGTTGATCAATTTGGATAAATGAAGAAAATGATATAAGTGAGTACTTTATAATATTAAATATGCAAATGGTATCCATGCTGCCCTTGGTAAAACATGATTCAGCTAACCAAATTTTTGTTGTTTTGTTGAAAGTCTAACCCTAAATCTCTTTTACTTCGCTCACAAATTCAAATCCTTCTTGCTGTTCGTTCTTTTGGTTGTTCAGATGATGAACTTTAATTCTTATAACTTAAAAAAAAACTATCAACTATTATGATTAAAAAGCAATTTAATTTGTTATTGAGAAGTTAGAATTAGAGAAAAATATCAAATGAAGTTAGGCCCAACTAATAAGATTTTCACTCATAATTGGTTATTGGTGAATGGTTTTAACTATTTCTTTATACGTTTTTGAATTATGAATGTTTGAACTAATCTTGTTAGATGACAAACTCCTAAAACTCAACTTCTCTAATTTTTCTAAAAGAAATTTAAAATAGAATAATTTTTTCACATTCTATTTAAATTCATAATCACTTTTTAATTAGCGTGGTACTAGTATTTAAAATAGAATAATTTCTCAAATTTTTGTTGTTTTGTTGAAGTCTAACCCTAAATCTCTTTTACTTCTCTCACAAATTCAAATCCTTCTTGTTGTTTGTTCAGATGATGAACTTTAATTTGTATAACTAAAAAAACTGTCAGCTATTATGATCAAGAAGCAATTTAATAGAATTACAGAAAAACATCAAATGAATTGGGCCCAACTAATAAGAATTTCACACTTAACTCAAATTTGGTTGTAACCATCTCTTTGTGCGTTTTTGAAGTATGAATGTATGAAATAATCTTGTTAAATGACAAACTCCTAAGACTCATCTAATTTTCTTAAAGAAAATTAAAAAAGAATACTTTTTGCGCATTGTATTTAAATTCATAATCATTTTTTTTAATTAGCGTGGTACTACTATTGGGGCATACTTCAAACTAATTGTACTTTTTTTTAATAAATATTAAAACTTTGTGAACAGATTTTTTTTTGGAAATAGAAACAAAAAAACCATCTCCACTAATATAATGTCAAAAACGGACCTACCGTTGAGAAAATGGTAAATGTCTTTCATTTAAAAGAGAACATGAAGTGAAAAGGGGGAATGAATTTAAATGAATGCTTGAAAATGATGTTTTAATTTATGTGATTAAAATGGAATAGAATAATGAATTTTCGTTTGGATGGTCATAAAGTAAAATCAGAAAGGGGTTTATAAGAATGGGAAAGTGCAATTTGGATATTCTGATAATTTTTTTCAGATGAGCAATCTTTTTTCTCCACTACGTATAAAAATGTGCGAATGACTCTAATGGGAATCTTTGATCTAACCGTGGTGGAAGCCTTGACAGTGACCTCAGCCAAAAGCAATTGAAGAATATCATGATTGTTACCGTTGCATGGATGCACAGCTGTCATCTATAAATAGGGAAATATTCGTTTTTCCTTCTCTGTTAAAACGTATCTGTATGATTGTGCGTAGATTGCGAGATGTGTGGAATCCCATGATCATTGGCGGACTTCATGGTGTTTCCTTAGGCTAACAGATTGACGCCATGTATATATATTTGCTGCTGTGAAATGAGAGAACACACCTCATATATTGCAAATTCATCATGGTATCAGAGCATCGCTGGTTCTGAACCGAGGGACGAGTGGTGAGCGTGAGGGAAAGTGAGCGATGGTAGCAGAAAAGTCAAAGAGCAGCCTCGACGTAAACTCTCCCTACTTCCTACATGCCTCGAATAATCCAGGGCAGATATATGTGAGCGAGTTGCTCACTGAGGTCAATTATTCAGAGTGGGTGAATGATATGACGAATGCACTCCTGGCAAAGAACAAGGTTGGATTTGTCGATGGATCAATAGCTCAACCTGCAGCAGACTCTGATCTCCTATCTCTTTGGATTCGCTGTGATGCAATGGTAAAAGGATGGCTGAAAAGTGCCATGGAGAAGGACGTGCAAAAGAGTGTACGATATGTGAAGTCGGCGAAGGAGATCTGGGCAGATTTATCAGAACGCTTCGGGAAGGGCAGTGCACCAAGACTGTATGAGCTTCGCAGAGACATAGCATGTCTGAGACAAGAAAGACAACCGGTTGCTCTGTACTATACAAGGCTTAAGGCTCTTTGGGATGAACTGCTATCTATCAACCCACTACCAAGGTGCTCATGTGGAAAGTGCACTTGTGGCGTTGGGAAACTCACTGCAGAAGCAAAAGACAGAGATCAGCTTTATGATTTTCTGATGGGTCTGAACGAAGAGTTTGGGACTGTGAAAACCCATATCCTTAGTACAAAACCGTTGATGAATGTGGGCTCTGCGTATCACCTAGTCTCGGAGGATGAAAAACAGAGGCAAGTGCCAACCATGCAAAGAACAGGCTCAGAGTCGATGGCATTCCAAGTTCGAAGTGGAGGCTTGAGCAGGGTAATAGAGGATCGAAGAGATGGAAAAAGGGAGAAGATCCGATATGCACACTGCCAAAAGCAAGGACACTCAGAAGATAAATGTTTTGAGATCATAAGATATCCCCCGGACTAGAGAAAGCCAAACAGAGATAGAAGAGAAAAGCCGAATGCATGGAACGACAGGCGAACTGGACCTAAGGCAGCTTATGTGAATGCAAGTGAGAGCCCAATACCTGGCCTCAACAACGAACAATATGAAAGACTCATGCAGACCCTAAACAGTGAGCTCGTGAACCAAGATCAGAAACAGCCTGTTGCCAACATGACAGGTAAGTACACTGTTGATTTCGATAAAATGTGGGTAATAGACTCTAGAGCGAGTGAGCACATAACATGTGAAAATAAGTCTCTGCAAAATGAGAGAAAAGGTAATTATTTGCCAGTTAAGATTCCAGACGGTAAAGCAGTACCAGTGGAGTCATCCGGGAACTTGATCTTGAGAAATGGAATGATCCTGCAAGGAGTACTTAAAATACCAGAGTTTAAGTGTAATCTTTTATCAGTTGGAAGACTCACTTATGATAATGATTTTGTCGTGATTTTTGTAAAGGGGTGATACGTGATACTGGACCTTCGCACGAACCGTGTGATTGGAATGGGGAAATATTGTGATGGGATCTACATCCTTGAAGGAACAAAAAATAACCAGAGGGCACTGATGACTAAAAGGCCAGAACACTCAACGATATGGCATTTGAGGTTAGGACACATATCAAAGGAGAAGATGAGGCTGTTGAACCTTGATTATCAATTTGACTTCTGTGATTCATGTAATAAGGCAAAAAACACCAGGTTGCCGTTTAATGACAGTTGTATTAAGAGCAAATCATGCTTTGATCTTATACATTGTGATGTTTGGGGGCCATATAGATTTCCTTCACTGAGTGGGGCACAATATTTCCTCACAATAGTTGATGACTTTAGTAGAGCAACGTGGGTTTTCTTGATGAAGAATAAATATGAAGTGAGTAACCTTCTAATCAACTTCTTGAACATGGCCGAAACGCAGTATAATGCACGAGTTAAACAAATGAGAATGGATAATGGAATGGAATTCAAGTCATCTGAAATACTAAGGCACTGTGACAATAAGGGAATAGTGATCCAGACTTCATGTGCCTATACTCCTCAGCAGAATGGGGTTGTAGAACGCAGGCACAGGTATATAATTGAAATGGCACGGGCTTTGAGAATTCATGCGAACCTGCCCAAGGAATTTTGGGGGGACTGCGTACTTGGTGCTGTACACATAATAAACAGACTACCAGCAAAGGCAATCAATAATAGAGTACCCTACGAAGTTCTGATGAAGAAGAAAGCTGACTATGGACATCTGAGAGTGTTTGGGTGCCTAGCTTATGCTTATGACTTAACCAACACCGACAAGTTCGAGGTGAAGGGGAGAAGGTGTGCCTTCATCGGCTATCCAAGTGGTCAGAAAGGGTACACAGTTTTCGACATTGAAAGGAGAAAAGTCTTGGTGTCACGAGACGTGATCTTTTATGAGCAAAAAATTTCCTTTCATTGAATCACAATCTTTGGACCAGACACTACAATCAACATGGGAAGTGCATGATGGTAATTCAAGGCTAATAGAGTCAGAAGAACCATCTTCAGGAGGAATGTCTTTGAGTGATCAATCCGTTAGCAGTGATTGTACAGGTGATTACTTAACTCATAACATTGAAGGTGACGGTAGGCAAATGAGACGCAGCCAACGAACTAGGGAACCTTCTAAACGCTTGGATGGCTATGAGGTGGAATTGCCACCTTCGCTCATGTAATCAGAAGGTGACTCAGAATCACATGAGGTCACAGTACACCCAATGGCAAATTTTGTGTCAAATAAGAGGTTCTCAGTTGAACACAAAGCCTTCCTAGCAACCATAGATGAAATTCAAGAACCAAGAAACTTTAGGGAAGCAATAATGCATGAGCACTGGCAGGAAGCAATAAAAAGGGAAATCAAGGCTCTAGAAGAGAATGGGACTTGGACATTGGAGAAAGCTCCACCAGGCAAAAATATAATTGACTCTAAGTGGGTGTTCAAAGTAAAGTACAAGCCAAATGGGGAACTTGATAAATACAAAGCACGACTCGTGGCAAGAGGTTTCACCCAAGAGGAAGGCGTCGATTACCACGAGACTTTTGCACCAGTTGCAAAACTGGTGACTGTGAGAACCTTACTTGCCATAGCAGCGAAAAGGCAATGGATAGTGCATCAATTGGATGTTAACAACGCATTCCTACATGGAGATCTGAAAGAAGAGGTTTACATAAAGATTCCGGATGGCTTTGCACGTGAAGGTGACACCAGGGTATGCAAGCTAAGGAAGTCACTCTACGGGCTCAAACAAGCTTCCAGAAACTGGTATGAGAAGTTCACCGAATCACTAAGACGGATAGGCTTCACCCAATCACGAGCAGATCACTCTCTGTTTATCTACTCAAAGGAATCAATGTTCATTACAGCACTAATCTATGTGGATGACGTGATAATAGCTGGAACACATGCCAAAAGGATTGAGGAAATTAAGAGATATCTAGACAAGCAATTCAGCATCAAAGACCTTGGACCGCTGAAATATTTCCTCGGGATCGAGGTTGCTAGATCCTCAAAAGGGATAGTATTAAATCAAAGAAAGTATGTGCTGGACTTGTTGAAACAAGTTGGGATGGAAGGATGCAGGCCATCAGACTCTCCTATGGAGCAGAATTGCAAGTTAGTGATTCATGACACTACTACAATAACTAGTTTTAACGCCTCATATCAGCGCCCTTTTTTTAAAATAGGGTGTAAAAACGAAGGCGGTACCTTTAGGCGCCCTTTTATTAAAAAAAGGACGCCTAAAATTTTTTTTATTTATTTAAATTAGAAAAAAAATTTTAGACGCCCTATATTTATAATATAGGGCGTCTAATATAAAATGGAGGGCATTTTTTACGCCCTCCATTTATAGTGAAGGGCGCCGTA
>JANTPZ010027030.1:0-15874 GCA_025593235.1 Vachellia pachyceras
CAATGACTATGTCCAAGTTTTTTTTGGACCAGGCATGGGAAATTTTCGGCCTACTTTCATTCCATGAGAAAATCCAAGGAATGGAATCCGTACGAAAATGTAAATCATAATCAATAAATCATCGACTGGCAGAAAAAAGTACAGAAATCATTTTGCTTGTCATAGATGATAAACATTTAAACCGTGGCACAAAGATACAAAACCGACTTTGGTTGAAGTCGATATTATTATCACTGGTAACTAAATACGTACCAACTCCACAAATCATAAGACATGGGTTTAAGATATAAACGTGTTATAGGTTGATAGTATGTTTGAATTTGCAGTAAAAATTAATTTTTCGAAGTGGTTTTCGTTTCAAGAGTCAAATATGTAATATAAATTTTATTTTGATTTAAGTGAATATACTTTTAAAACGTTATATAGGATCTAGGATCTGAGTGTAGGAACAGAGCAACCGACGAAAAATAATTATTACGTTCTGGATGTAGAACAAACATATTGCTTGATGATTTAATATCTGTAGCTTCATCCTCTTTTTTCTGGGCTGTGGAACGAGGAAATGAGGGGTTCATGGTGTAATTTGAAACAGGAGTTGTTGACATTTTTCAGAATGATGTATGGTGGAAGTCTTGCTGCAAGAGCTTCCAAGCGTTTGGCAAATGTTCTTACCCTACTCCAGGCAATTGAGTTAGATTTCTTTTAATTATTAATTATATAAGAAATAGCGAGAAATTTCCATCCTAGCTTCTATATAAATTCAGCATGTTCATTTTCCCTCTTGTTCTTAGTCTAATTACAGTGCATAGCTGCTGGTAATGAGACAAGGCACAAATTTGTGAAATGTGAGCCGTTGTGACTTTGGTTATATACATATTCTGGGTCTATAACGAGTCAATTTTGTTTCTTGATAAATACAGCTTAAAACCCGTTATCTCTGTCTCAATTTTGATTCTTCTGGTTCAACTGGTAATTAACGTTCAGAGCTCCTCTGGAGGAATTTGAGAATGTTAGGGCTGTCGCACTTTCTGTGATAGGCATCCTATGCCAGGCAAACTCTATTTTTGATGTTTCTAACATTTCAAGGATTTCTGCGTTATGATAAAGCTCTTAGACTTTCTTTCTGGAAATTATATTGTTTCGAAGGCAAGAGAGTCGAAAATCATTCAATGGGCTGTTGAAAGTAACATGGTGGAAGTGTGCAGGATCAGTGTAGAGATCGGAAATGAACTCTCCAAAGTGGTAGTTTTCAATTGCATTACTCTTTGTTATTTGTTTCTTAGATGAGTGTTTGAGTGCAACACACACAGTAATCGTTTGTTTGTGCTGCACAACTGAAAGGTTATCTGAAAATTAACCACTCCCATCTTTTATGAAATCTACTGTGAAACTTCCTTTATGATATATATCCCATGCATGCCACCTGATATGCTCCTGAAACAATTAACAATTTTTGTTTCAGTACATTAAGTGCTTGTTTGCCTCCTATTCTAAAATCTAGATTTGTTTTCAAAACTTAGGTTTTACAACAAAATCTAGATTTTGTCCAAGTACAAAATTTTTTTTGAAAAGCTATTCTGGTTACAAAACTTCGGTTTGAAACCTAGGTTTTCTCTTTCCTACTTTTTCCTCCTTCCTACTTTTTCCTCTTTTCTCTTTCATACTTTTTTCCTTCTTTCTCTTTCCTCTTTCCTACTTTTTCTTACTTCTCTTTCCTCTTTCCTACTTTTCATCCTTTCTCTTTCTTCTTTCCTAACCACTTTTTTGCCTCGGAATCCGTAAAAGCTAATAACTTCCCAAACATAAATCACTTTTCAAAACCTAATTTTGCCTCGTAATCTATAAAAGCTATTTTTCTAAAATCTATTCTCCAAAACCTAGATTTCATCTTGGAATCTGTAAAACTATTTTGAGAATAGCTTCCAAAGTAGCCCTAATTAAATTTACACATGTTTGATTCTCATCCAAATTAATCACGAGAACCCAATCATATTAATTACTTTCTAATATATTTACATGGAAATAATATAATTTGCTGCTGCGTATTCAATTAGATACTAATCTCGACCTTCATTCATCAGATCGCACAGCCAAATCAAACCATACTGTCCAATCTATATATATATATATATATAAAAGCATCTGTGCAATTGGTGAGAGTTAGATTAAATTAATCATAGAGGAATTGTGGAACATGTTTACTCCATTAAACAATATTAATGATAGACTTAATTATACTTACAAGCTTTTTGTATTTAATTATGTTAAGTGATTCAATTAATAATATAGTTATTTTTAAATACAAAGACCTACGAGCATTGTCCTAGTACACAGTTCATGATACATGGAGGGGTCGGCCTGAGACTACAACCTCCCACTTACAGCATGCCACTAGGATACACTAATGCCCCATTTGGTACCCGGAATTGGTTTTGATGGAATTAGAAGTGGAACTGAAAGTGAAATTGAGATTAAAAGTTTGTTTGGTAAGATGGAAGTAATGGGGTATTATTTTAACTTAATATTTATATTTATAATGTGAAAAGACTAATATGCCCTCCACACAAAAAAAATTCCTCTCCCCCCACAACAGCAGCATCTCCGACACCAGCTCGTCACCATCGTGGGGTCCGTTCGTCCCTGGTCACCAGGTCGCAGGGAGAAGTGCCGAGAAGCAAAGCAATGGCTGAAGGGCTTGTTCTCCGTGGCACCATGCGTTCAGGACGGCCAGTTCCACTTCGTTCAGGACGTCGTCCTCTCTTCCGACGACCGGTTCGCACTCTCCTACTCCTGGGACGGTGAGCTCAATCTCTGGGACTTGGTCATCGGTGTGTCCGCCCGAAGAAATCATAGATTGAAGGAATCACAGATCGAAGAACTTGTGTAAGAGGGATTACAGATTGAAGACTGAGATGGAGGTGGAAGGCGGAGGAGGAGGAGTTGCGTCGTCATCGTCATCGTTGAGAAGAACATATCGAAGACTGAGATGGAGGTGCGTCGTCGTCGAGAAGAACAGGGAGAGGAGGAGGGGTAAAATGGTAACAGCATTGATTCTATGGAGGTGGAACTTAGTTCCAAGGGGGGCACCATGGAACCACCATTTCTCACATATGATGGAAATGCCATTTCCATGGAACTGAGTTGCATCCTACCAAACATGCCAAAATCACAATTCCATCCTCACTTCCAATTCCAACTCCCCACTTCCATGCTACCAAACGGGCCCTAAGTCAATTGAAGGTCAAGATTGAATCAAAATAAGTTATATTTATGAAGTTCCATTGACCATTATAATGTGAGAAATTCTATGATTTATTAAGGAAACGGATGGACTAACACATAGGATAAAAACAACCTGAGTTGTTATAGTCTTATCGACCAGTGCTCAAATGAGTTGGTGCATTAGGTGCCTGCAAGAATTCCACTTATAATATATATTTGTGGTTCCATAAAAAAGAGTAATTGAAATATTTTTATTGGAGAGAGTGCGAATGATATGATATTCCGAGAATATGTAAGTATTTTTCATATGTACATTTTTTCCAACAATATACATATCATACTATCTCATAATTATGTGGCTTTTTTGTACAATAAGTGAATTATGTTTCCTTCTTTTTTCTTGATACGTCTTTTTTTTTTATACAGCTTCTCAAATCTTTTCAATAATTGTCTGGATATATATTTTGTAATTAATATAATATGAAATTCTAATAAAATCACACAGTGAGGCAGAAATAGTGTAATTAATTTCTCATATGCTTTATGTAATCCATAGTTATGCGAATCAAAATTATTTTTTGCTTACATATGTGAAGAAGTTTGAACCCTTAATCTTTTCTTAGGATATCACCCTAACTTATCACTCAAGGTACCTTAATAGGATTGAATCAAAACCACTCTTAATTATACATATACAAGGTTTCTAAAGGATATCACTTTACCAAGCTTGTCTCGTGGCATTATTTAAAAATGGGTTAAGTTGTATCTAACATTCTCAAATATTTTTCAGATGTATCCAACACTCTTAAGTATTTTTTATATTTGTGTCCAGCACTTCATTTCTAATGATGTTAGATGCACTTCAAAATATTTTAAGGTGGATGTTTGCATTCATTTCTAATAGAGCTAAATGTTTAATTGCTTAAACATTAATCTTATTGAAAAAAATATGGGCCGTTTTTTATGTGAAAATATTTGAATTTTGAAAAAAAGCAACACGATTTAAGGAATTCTAATTAAAAAATATGTCACAGTGGATGTTTCCATTCAATTCTAATAGAGTTAAATGTTTAATTCCTTAAACATTAATCTAGTTGAAAAAATATGGGCCTTTTTATGTGAAAATATTTGACTTTTGGAAAAAACAACACGATTTAAAGAATCTTATTTAAAAATAGATGCACTTAAAAAATACTTTATGGTGTTAGATGCATAAAAATACTTTTTAAAGTGTTGAAAGCATGTGAAAAGATTCTTCACTGTGCTAGATGCACTACAAAACCTGTAAATGTTGGAAAATTTTGAAAAAAATGTTTTAAAATGCTAGTATACATTAACTCTTCAAAAATCTCAAAATCTTTGTAACTGGCTTGTTCAATGTGTTCAAGAAAAGATAAGATGGTGAAAACAAATAAATAGAGGTTTTTTTTTTGTTTTGTGACTAAGAATCCACATGACAAAAGATCATTAAGATCATGGGAAAATCCCTTTGGGAACAACATTTCATGATTACAAACTCTCATACAAGAAACAATAGCCACAATATATTATAATTACAGAGCTATGTGACTATATATCACTTTAAAGTATTTATAACTATCAGTTTCCTCAAAATTCAATTGGCCGATTTATAAAATGATATATAATATAATAATACGGATAAACAAATATTTCGAAGTAATATATTTTATCTTTCTTAATTTCTAAAAAAAGTCAACCGATTCCTACATTAAAGATTAGATGTAGTGTATGTGTGTCTTAACTTATTCCATTCTTCCACTGAGATAATTCATTGTTCCTGGGCAATGTGCGTATAAATTAAATATGCATGAATCAACATCAAGTTTATCTTTTTCCCCCACACACCTAATACTCTTTCCCTGTTCATGAAATTTCAGAAATAATGCTAAGGTTTATTCCCACAATAATGCTCACAAGTGCTGTTCTTAAGGTGGTGCTGGTCGTTGTCGTTAATGGGATGACAGTTTTTTTCCCAAAAAAAAAACTAACAATATATAATTGAGGCACCATTTCCATATTTGATTTGGGGTAATTAATGACACTTTGTACCAATAGGCCAATACAAATTCTTATTTCTTGTATAATTATTACATGTATTGTAATGTACACTTTCATTCTGCTGTTAATTAATTATGCTCTTTATTTAATGAATCTATTGTTCATTCGTCGCTCCACTCACCAGGGAAGCTATTCCCAACCTGAACATGTTTAACGTATTTTTTTTGGTGATAACCTCTCTCTCTCGTGTTTAATAAAAGAATTAATTAGCTTTTTAGAATAAATTTAAATAAATGAATAAATTTTTAATTATAAAATAAAATAAGTATGTGTATCTTTCCACCTTATATGAATTACGAATTAGTTTAAAAAATGATAAATATATTATTAATTTCTTTAATGATGTGAAAGGAAGCGAATGACACAGCCAAACAGAAGGTAAGAAAGAGGCAATAAGAGAAGTGGCGCGTGACCCTGCAAAAGCATGAGACTGAAAATGACATCCAACGGCTACAACTCAAGACTGACACAACCTTCACTCATATTCTTTGAACTCATCAAACAAAAACTCAATGTCCTTCTTCAGTCAAAACTCTCCTGCTTCACACTCTAAGAGCAATGAAACCAATCACCTTGCACTCTTCTTTAGAGCATTTCTCACCCACCCCACTTCCTTTTAACCTTCAACTCTTTGACCATGAACGAGTACTGCAACTATCTACAGTTACAACACAAACCCCAAATGATCAACAGTATGTACATATCGTTATATCACATTTCTAAAGAATTTTTTATTAGGACCTGAAAAAAATATCATCTTTTTCCTGTTTCTTTGTTCATCTTGGACCAGAGAGTTCCACGGCATAGGAATCCAGAGAATGTCCATCGTCGTCATCATCCCCTGCCATGCCAAACATGTGGGAGCGATCATGTTTTGAATTCGAAGCAGTGGTGGTGGTACGGCAGGGTGATGAGCTGTTGCTGTGAAAGGAGCTCATGCTAAAGCTACCGTGATTATGTGATGCCGCCCATTTCTCGGCAAGGCCATCTCCTTCGAGCATCCGGACCACTTCGGACATCTTAGGGCGGTGGGCGGGCAGATATTGAGTGCAGAGTAAAGCTACTTGTAACATCTCCCCCACCTCTATCCAGTCATAGTGACTACCTAGCTCTTTGTCCACCAGTACCTCAAGTTTCTTCTCATGCTGTATTTTCTTAACCTGTCAAAAAGGCATAGAGACAACATTAATCACATCCATGATGTAGAAGTGTAGAAAGTCACGTGACATAAAACTTTACAAGTCCAAGATATCTGCTTCCTCTGTAAAAAACATTCTAATTCAAATCCACAGGTTTTAGCCAAGTTTACATACAAAAATGAGATAATGTGTGTTCAGGGAACAGCCAAAGTAGTGTGTGTGTGTGTGTGTGTATATCATATAGGCTACTGATTTGTCTTGTCAAAAACCCCAAATAATGGACTTAAATCCACAGCTTCAGGTTGCAGAGCAACCTTACCCACTCAATGACAGCGCCCTTTTGATTAACTGTTTTCCCAAACTCAAGGGCTGTCATGCCGGTTATAAGCTCCAACAAGAGAATGCCAAATCCGAATACATCAGTTTTTTCCGAGGATTGGCCGGTGGAGAGGTATTCTGGTGCAATGTGGCCAACAGTGCCGCGGACGGCCGTTGTGACATGAGAGTCAGCATGGTCAAGGAGCTTCGCAAGCCCAAAATCACCAACAACAGCCTCAAAATAGTCATCCAGAAGCACATTAGCGGCCTTTACATCTCTGTGTATTATCTTTGGATCACATTGCTCGTGAAGATACAGAAGACCTCTGGCGGCTCCAATGGCAATCCTCTTTCTTGCGTTCCAGTCCAAAGAAGGTTTGCCTACAAGTTATGCATTAAAATTCAATAGCTGAAGAATGTCTTGGAATAAACAGAATATCGAAGGTGAACAAAATGAGGCTGGTTAGGTTCCATGAGAAATAACTTTCCATACGATACTCCTTAGAACTCATTTCTGAGACCACTTGCCAATTGCAAAAGGTTCACAGATGATCTTTGTAATCAACTAAGAATTGAAACCGGATTCCAAAGGGTATCAAGAATTGAAGAAAACTCTTGGACTAAACAGAATTCAAAATCAGATTCAGCCCATCATGAAGAGAAACTATAACAAGATACATCAAGATGCAGTTTGATACCTTGTAAGTTTTAACCTAATAAACACCAACACATGATCACACAATCTTATGCACAAGAAATGCCAGTTATGTGAAGAAAGCACTACTGACCTCTGAGCCTCGAAGCCACACTGCCATTAGACATAAAAGGATAAACCAGGAGCTTTTCATTAGGAGTAGCACAAAATCCAATTAAGCAAAGTAAATTACGGTGAACAGCCAAGCTGATCATCTCCAGTTCTGTTCGAAACTGCAATTCCCCGGCACTTCCACTTACATCCTTCAGCCTCTTCACTGCCACCATTGTCCCATCTCCAAGCCTCCCCCGATAGACATTGCCAAAACCTCCTGTTCCAAGTACGTTCCTGGAGCTGAAATTATCTGTTGCATGTTGGAGCTCTCTAAAAGTAAAACTTTTGAGATTTCCCAAGCTAGCAAGTCCCTCTTCTTGGCAATCTGCAATAATACGAATGACATACAACAACTATTATTACCATGCAATATAGAACTATTGTTCAAGTTTTACTTACCATTGCTGTACAGAATGGGTTGGGTCTGCCGTTTCTTCCTGTACCATAAGATCCCAAAAGACAGGAGTATGAAGCCAGCGAAGCTAAGACTGACCCCAAGTGCAATTGCTACCTTCTTGGATTTGTGATTTCCTGCAAAGAGGAAATCTGTATGGGCTACATACCCGTGGGGTAAAAGGATGAAGATACACTTTTTTTAATAAAAAACAAGAAGCTACCTTGTGACAATGTTAGAGTGAAAGGAACAGGTGTGAGGGTTGATGATCGATAGCAACCTTCAGTGAAACTGCTTCCACAAATTAAGGGGTTTCCAACAACGCTGCATCAGTACCAGTGAACCATCACAAAAGCTAAGGTCAAAAGGAGATACTTAAAGTTTTAAAATTAAATTAAATGATAGGAAATCAAGCTTACAGGCAAAGGAAAATGAAAGGGACAACATACTTGAATGTTCTGGCTGGAGACTTGGGAAATGGTCCACTGAGATTGTTGTAAGACAAGTCTCTGTATGAAACAGGAGTATCATATCAGCGTCTCGACAAAACCAAAAGATGGAAAATCTTCTACAGAACTGGCAAGAGAATTCAGCGCGAGGCAAGTGGGTTCCAGTACATCTGGACGTGAGAATGTAAAACAAACAAGTTGCGACAGAATACTCACAAGAAAGAAAGCTGCGGGATTTTGGACAGTGACACAGGAAATGGACCAGACAAACTGTTGTTGTTCAGCCTCCTACTCTCGTTTGGGACGAAGAAAACAAAGCCTTAAATTAGAACATGTGAAGCGGAAACCAACCATCAAAGTATAATAAGTACAGTTCACTACGAGAACAAACACGTAACCAAATAAACTCTAATAATAAATTCAGGTACAACGCGAATGGCAATTAACAGTTGCTAAACATGTTTACTTATGAACTTTTAATACGAATAAAGAGCAAGATATTTCAAGAATTACTCACAGGTACTGGAGACTATTCAACTGACTCAAAGACCCTGGAATTGCCCCAGCTAATCGATTATTGGAAAGATCAAGAGTTTGAAGCTTATGAAGGGTACCAAGCTCCCCTGGGATTTTGCCAGAGATATTGTTGTTCTGCAGTAAACTAGAATCGACCAACAAGGCAAAGTCAATTTATTTTCATAAAAATGGATGACAGAGAAACATAATGGACAAAAATGGGTTTCAATGATCAGCAAATAACGAAAAATATGCCATAGTTTCTCAGAGATGATAGGGACTTGAGAGCTTCGTGTCTGGTAGGCAAACTATCTTTTGGAATGATATAACGACAACTAAAATTCATAACCCAAAATTTTTATCTGCCCAGACCCCAGGAAAGGGAGGGAAAAGGTAATGAACCAAGACCTCTGGCAAAAGTTTGAGTCTCTAAATGATACGTGCGTGCTTTTGTGTGTTTGTGGAAGAAAAGATTCCTTGTTCCTCACACTTGTCGAAGATTTGTCAGATTTGCAATTGCTCCTGATAGAGTTCCAGAGAGAAATTGGCTAGGAGCTCCGCTGCAAAACCCAGAAATATAGGAACTTCAAATGTCAGAGAAACCAAATGCAGGG
Organism: Vachellia pachyceras; assembly: GCA_025593235.1. Lineage (NCBI taxonomy): Eukaryota > Viridiplantae > Streptophyta > Magnoliopsida > Fabales > Fabaceae > Vachellia > Vachellia pachyceras. The sequence continues at coordinate 9,540 of JANTPZ010027030.1, forward strand.
GAAGGCGATAACGAAGAAGAAGGAACTCACAGGCCTATAACAAGAGAATCACCAGAACAGGTGATCATAGCCCAACTGCAAGGGTCCACCGAATACTCATCCCAGTTGCTTAAAACTCCATGCGGGTCAGTGAGAGCATTTCTTATGCTCATCAAAGCCTCCACTGCAAAATAAAGAGTTGAATCTTACATAAGAGAAGTTTAGCACAAGACATGGAGATTACAGAGAGAGAAACAGGGAGAGCAAATTAAACACACCTTCATGGTTGCGAGAATCGGAAGAGATACAAAGTCCAGCACAGGAGAGGAAGAAGAGGAGAAGCAGAACGACCAAATTGAAATGCATGATTAAGGAACAAAGGTGGTGGTGGCCATAAAAGTCTCACAAAGCCCCTAAAGCAAGGCTCAGGCTTGTGTGGGGGTCCTTCCTTGGGTTCCCTTAGCTAGCCCCGCTCCTCTCTGTTGGTTTTTCTTAGACCTATCAAACTGCCTTTTTCAGTCACCACCCTCTTTGCTTTTTATCAACAATTTGCGCAGAAGAGAATTTCATATATAAAAGCAAAGCATGAGGAGAGAAAGAAAAGAAAAGCAAGCGAATCAGGTGGGTGATACGAGTTGTCAGAGATGGCTTAGTGTGCGCAGAATTTGAGAGAGAGAGACGTGACTGAGCTAGCGGGTTCTCAGAGACAGAGAGAGACGTACAAGTTGGACTACACACTCGCGCACTCCCCCCCCCCCCCAGGGGGGAGGGGGTCCATGTCTTCTCCATTGCTCTTGCTGCTGAAGCCAGGACACCGCGCACAGAACAGAGTAAGAAGGCCACGAGGAGAATCAAAACGTCCATCAAAGTGGAAGAGCATTTTGCTTCATCAGCATCGATTTTGATAGCCTAAGACCATATCTGATATCCCTACTCCCTCAGTCCAGTGGGCTCACGTCTTCTACGAGGCCACACGCAAGAGCGTGTACACTACTAGTAAACACACACGCAAGAGCTTCCATTAATTAATAAGTGTGCTCTTTTGAGGAATGCGAGTCGTCAGTACTCTGCATTGTTTATAGCCTTATTATTAATGTTGTTAATTGATCCATGTAAGACTGCTAGTTAAAAGCATGAAGAAAAGTTAAACCAAAGAGGAAAAGGGAAAGTGAAGGGTACTTTTTTGGATTCAGTTTTATATTGGTTTTCTTCTATCTTTCACGACTTTTGATTAGTTCCTTTCTTCTTCTTTTTTTCATTCGGACCACGCCATAACGAAAAGGATATTGATATCATCTCTGCTCAATCTAGTTTAGCAAGGTAAAAAGAATATTAGAGGGCACATGATCAGTTTTTGGAATCTCCGTTGGTTTTAGAATAGATCATCATATTTGTTCGGATTTGGAAAGTTCTGTGCTAATGTGCCCATTTGGATTTGGATTGGTCGGAGAAAGATATTTTTTTAATATGATTTATTATTTATAAAAAAAAGTATGTGACAAGAATTTCATCCTAATTTGCGTTAACGTTGTTCCCTAACTTCAGTCATGTTTGTATTAGGTGAGTATTTATATTAGCTTATTTTAAATAATTTTACACAAACTGTTTTAAGCATGTAAGAGGAGTTTTATCTTAACTTGGTTAAAAGTTAATTGATATGACTTTTTGTCAAACAGGTCGGGAAACACATTTAAACAAATCAAAATAAAACTCCTCTCACATGCTTACCACGTAAACCGTGAATCACATTAGAAAATTAACTATTGCTACTAATACAAACATGCACTCCAAACACACGAGGTTAATATGCCATGGGAGTTTCATGTGGATATGTATACATGTATTTTCTGAACTATTTCACAAGTGGCTCCAATAATGTAAAATATTCTATTCTCAGTGACGAAAATAGAGCCATAGCCCAAAAGTGATACAAACTAATTAATTTTTAAGATTCGATACGAATGACTCTTTCTGTAAGTAATTAATCTGCCATTTTTGGAATAGAGCTTGAAGCCTCAAGATTCTGTCTATTCAGTGGGCACTACATCACTACACAGCTAGACCTATCTATCCATATTCTAATTCGAAATGTTTGTGTTGTGCTTATTAGTTGAATATTTTGCTTTAGGATTTCTCAATATCATCAAATATCATAAACTAATTTTTGGTTCATCCAATATTCTAAAATAAATTTTGGTAGGAGATGTAATTATGTACTTCAGGATTTTTCTCAATAATAGCAAGCACTTTATACTTGCAATACATAGTGATAGTCCGGATAAACTACACATTAATTTAGAATAATGGATAGAAATACTTCATGTACTTGAATATAGTTTTCCATTTTCTAAAATGCGTTATAAACAAAAATCATTTTTTAAAATACATTCTAATTAAAAGTTATTCTTGTAACGATTTCTCAAATGGCACATGATAGAAATTATGTGCAAAATTTGAACTTTTTAGAAAATAAATAATGATGTACTAGACTACTAGGAGCCATGGAAACCTCGTGCAATCATAAAAGGCAAATTGATTAATAAATGGGAGGGGGAAGAAGAAAACAGCAACCAGAGAATTTTAATTCTTTTAATACTGCTAAGGGATCGTTTGGAACATGGTTTTAGTAATCTAAGTTTGAAATCTAGGTTTTCTCTTTCATACTTTCTCTTTCCTACTTTTTTCTCTTTTCTCTTTTCTCTTTCATACTTTTTCTCTCTATCTCTTTCTTACTTTACTCTTTCCTATCCACTTTTTTGCTTCGGAATCCGTAAAAGCTATAACTTCTAAAACATAAATCACTTTTTAAAATTTAATTTTTACCTCAGATTCTGTAAAACCTAAATTTTAAAATAGCTTCCAAACAAGTTGTAATACGAAAGGCTATCCACTGAATATTGAATAACCCAGTGGACAAGACAAGACCCGATCCAAATGGGAGAGGAGGGGAGGAAGGAAGGATTAAATATAAAAAAATTCCGTGGAAAAATTTTAAAGTTAAATACATTAACGAAAAGTGTTTATTTATGTGTATATCAATTTATAATGTAGTCAATTCATATTAGAGAAAACAACATATAAATCTTTTTAAGTAATATATTTAACTTTGTTAACATGAACTCATCTTAAGGATTGGAGGCAATAATTAATACTTGTCAATTTTATCCTTATAATTAATATTACCATCCGTTTTTAATATAAGAATAAATTGAATTTTTTAGGATATTAAGAAAGCTAATTACATTACTTTAAAGTATTTATTTATATGTATTATTTGATTATATATCAATTTATAAATCAGATAAATTAGTTTGAAGAAAATGACAAATACAAATACTTTAAAGTAATATATTTAGATTTAGAGCTCTCTAAACAAAGCTAACTGACTCTTATATTAAGGATTAGAGATAGTATTTAGATGTGTCTATATGAATTTTTCTATGACCTTCAAAACCTTTCAATGAAAGTGCATCCAGCGTTATATATTTTCTTAAAAGTTGAAAAATATCTATAAGTATTCGATATAGAAGAAAAATATCATGAACATTAAATATAAATTAACATTGTAATACTATTTCATATTTATATGAAAAATAGCATAAAAAAAAGAGCAACGATTCTAGCCGTGTTAGTATAACCAAGTTTATAGAGCACAATAGAGGGGAAATATATCTGATGGAGTGGGCGGTGTTTCATAATCATTGTAACAGTATTAACGAATCCCTAAACTTATATGTATGTATGTATATCACATTACATTTTTTTTACCTGAATATGTATATCACATTACATAACACCAAAGTATACATACATAATGTACCTCCAAGTTGGCCAATAACACCGTTTGGCAAAGTTTATCAACCTTTTAAAAATACGGTCAATAGTATTTTTCCGTAAAACGGGATAATTTCCTCTATATATTTATTTCGTCTTGTATAAAAGTACTTTTTTATGGACTAACGTCGGAATTGAAAATCGCCTTACGTTAGGTTTGCGTTGATTGCCCCCCACGTGTCATTCCCTCATTCAATATTATTAAAAGTATTTACATATATTTTTTTTTCAAATCAATTTATCTCCTTTACAATATACAATCTAATTATATATATAAATATATGTATTTTTGATTGGTGCATTTAACTTTTATAACATATATTTTCTATCTACACAGTTATTTTCTTCTTCATTCCATTCTATGAACCAAGGAACATACTTTTTTTATCTCCACAAAATTAATTATTTTCTTTTTCATTCCATTCACTATTACAGAGTATAGTTTTTACTACTGAAATTCGCGTCCTTTTTAAAAAAAGGGAGTAAAAAATGAAGGCGGTGGCTTTATGCGCCATATATATAAGATAGGGTGTAAAAAGGTGCCTTTAGGCGTCCTATATCAGGATAGGGAGCATAAAGTGTGCTTATAAGATAGTTCTTCTTCAACATAATAATTACTAAGATGTTCATATGCTTTCTCGTTAATTTGTATATTAAAAATAACAAAAGAAAAAAATTGAATAAAATATTCAAAATCAGAACAAAATAGAAAAAATTAAAACAAAACAGTAATTTACAAATTCTCATTCAAAATAAAATGTTTGTACAAACCTTTCTTAATTTTTTTTCAAAAAATTCATAACAAAAGAACAATTCAAAAGTTAGTGTTAAAAAAGAAATTATCAAAACATATTCTTAATATTGCTTGAAAGTCAACACAGAAATTAAAAGTTTATATCTCAATAAAAATTGGCACACATACCTTCAATTAATTTTTGTTGTTAATGGTAAAGGGGTATTTTGGTCCTTTACAACATTCAAAAATCCCTAGTAAGACCTATAATTCTTATTAGATATTTAATAAAAGTATAGATCTAAATTAGTATATGTGCATTTTAATTGAATTTAACAAGGATTTTCCCTAAAATAAATAAGAAAATTTTGAAATTGTGTAAGAATTAAAGCCATTGTGTTGGCAAACTGTTAATCCTCAATAAATCCAACTAATACCTAATATTGCCACTTCAATTTGATAGTGACTTAAGGTTCTGACAGCTGGAATTTATATTTTAAAATATTTGAGGTTGTAAAAATTTAGGATTGAATAATCTTGACCACCACTTGAATTTAAGTTTCTTAAAAACTATATATTTTTATTTTATCTTTTATTTCTGGTTTAGAGTTATTTCAAATTCAACACAACTCTCTCCTTGACTTTGAAAGAATGTAAGCCATTCCTTTAATGTTTTTAGAATAATTTAAAAAACTCTTTTTGAAGAGGAAGAGAAGCCCTTGGATTTAAGGCGTATACCGCAGGGGACATTTATGGGTTACCCTTCACTTGTTCTGAAAACTTACAAATAAAAGGGCTGAATAAAGGCCCTGCCCCTCACTTGTGAAATGACGCAGGTGAAAGCAATATGGAAAGAACAAATGAAAAAACACCACAACTCATACATATATATATACACAAACACACACACATAAAAAAAAAACAGGAGTCTTTGGCAAAAAAAAATGGAGTCCACAACTATGCAGGAAAAAAGACGAGTGACGGGCTTAAAACGCTGTGCAGAGTGGACATGTACACAGACGTGTGAAACACATTCTATGACTTGGGAAGATTTGAGGATAGAAAATGAGATGCGAAACAAACACGGTGTTCTCTCTTTTCTCCAGCATTTTCTTCCCTTTGCCCCATGCAACATGTCAAATGAAAATGACTTTAATTTATTCATATTCACACTCAATCGTGTGTATACCTACCCCATAGGAAAAAAAAAAAATATCAGCCTTATAAAAATCAAGCAAGACTATATTAACCACTTGTTTAGTCTACTAAATTTTTTTATTTTGGATAAAATACATTGTTATTTTTTGACCATAAAAGGACATTCAAATACCATACTTCCCAAGACAACTATGACCCTTCATTAAATTGACCAATTCAATTGGTTAGTCAAGAAGAGTTTCATTTTAAAAAACCCCACGCATACACCAAGAATTGGAAATCAATCATTTTTCTTCTTTACTTATTTCTTATGGAAGTTTTTGTTGTTGAAAATAAACATAATAGGATCCAATCTCTTCGGAACCAGAAAACAGAAACTTTTACAGTTTTAAGCAAAACCGACCATGTCCACCACCATTTTCATTCTGTGTTTGCTCCTGAACACAGCATACTCAGACAAGAACATGAGCTATGTCGGATTCATGTTTGATAGATACTTCAACTTGGGAAGAGCAGAGAATGATCAAGAGCTCAAAAATTCCAACTTGTCAGCAGGAGTAATACATGCCGATAGTGGCCTAAGTGAAGCACGTCAAGTCTTTTACAATCTTCCTCTTCAATTCAAGAACTC
>JANTPZ010027031.1:0-20013 GCA_025593235.1 Vachellia pachyceras
AAAGATTTTGTTAGAGGAAAAGTAGATACAACACTATTTATTAAACATTCAAAATCAAATATGCTAGTTGTACAAATTTATGTTGATGATATTATCTTAGGTGCCACTAACAATGATCTTTGCCAAGAGTTTGCTAAGATGATGCAGGCAGAATTTGAGATGTCCATGATGGGAGAGTTGAATTTCTTTCTTGGACTTCAAATCAAGCAAAGAAAGAATGATATCTTCATAAATCAGGCCAAGTATCTCAGGGAGCTGCTGAAAAAGTTTGGAATAGATCAATGCAAAAGTGCTGACACTCCTATGAGTTAACAGCACTCCTTGATGCAGATATCAATGGAAAGGATTATAATGTTAAAAGATATAGAGGAATGATTGGATCCCTCCTTTATCTCATAGCAAGCAGGCCATACATTCAATTTAGTGTTGGAATGTGTGCAAGATATCAATCAGCCCCAAAGGATCACATGCTAAAAATGTAAAGAGGATCTTCAGATATCTTGCTGGAACCATTGATCTTGGAATCTGGTATCCAAAAGGAGCAAATGATCAAAATTGATTGCATACTCAAATTCAGACCATGATGGTTACAAAATTGATAGGAAAAGCACAAGTGGTCAATGTCAATTTCTTGGAGGTGCTTTGGTTTCTTGGTTCAGCAAAAAGCAATCAACTGTGTCATTATCATCAACAGAAGCTGAATATATTGCTGCTGCAAGTTGTTGTGCTTTATCTTGTGGATGAAGCAACAACTCATGGATTTAGGAATGGTGTTTGATGAAATTCCAATCTACTGTGATAATACCAGCACCATCAACCTCACCAAGAATCTAGTACATCACTCAAGAACCAAGAACATTGACATTAGACATCATTTCATCAGGGACCATGTGCAAAAGAAGCACATCAAGGTTGAATTCATTCCAACTCATCTGCAAGTGGCTGATATTTTTACAAAACCATTAACCAGAGAACAATTTTTAAATATTAGAAGAGAATTGGGAATGGTAAATCCCAATAAACTGTGGGTATGAACTATTTTAATGTTAATTTAAAGTTGTTTTGATGATTAACAATTACTAACTTAAGCTTCGGAGTGTTTATTTAAGTTTTGTAGGTGCTTTGAATGAATACTTGCAGCACTAAAAGCATGAATACTCGAGCAGCAGTTCAAGTTTTTGAAAAAAAAGGATGCAATACTCGAGCATAAATGAAAGAATACTCGAGTATTCAAGCAAAATAAGGCATCTGGCACAACATTGGACGTGAGTACTCGAGCAATAGGTATAAGCACAGGTAATACTCGAGCATTCAATTTCAATGCTCGAGCAAAGTAAGTTTTCCAAACTCAAAATTTACAATACTTGAGCACCACCAATACTCGAGTATTGGACCCTATTGGGCATCAGTGTGGTTCAAGACCCCAATGCTCGAGCACTAAAAATCAATGCTCGAGCACTGGAGTGCAATACTCGAGCACTGAAAATCAATACTCGAGTATTGTTCCATCTGTTCATCTTCAAGTATGAACACTCGAGCATGACACTTAGCACTCGAGCACTGAGTACTATCACTCGAGCACGAAATATCAATGCTCGAGCACTGGCAATTTTTGCTTACTTATGCTCTCTTTTTCATCAAATGCTCGAACCCTAACTCTCGAGCACGGGAAATCCTCACAACCCGAATCGTGTAACTGCTTCCAAACCATTACCTCTCTTCTCAGAAACCCATTTTTGGCCAAACCTCCTCATTATTACACTCATTTACACTCACAAATCCTCACATTTTCTCTCTCGTCACCGAAACTCTTCACTTCCATTTCTTTTAATTCTTTGCTCCAAGTTTATCATGGTACGTACAAAATCCACTGCTAGCAAAGGGAAAAGCACTGCTTCCAATCAAAATCAGTTTCACAACCTCCAACCAAACGGGTAAGGATTGTTGAACCCTCTGAGGACACCGTGGCCCCTGTTTCTCAAAAATCAAGTGCTGGCCAACCAAAATCCATTCTGAAAGAAAAAGGGAAGGGTCTTCTGTTTACAACATCCCAATCTGTGCTTACACAAACTGCTGCCACTAACTCAAACTAAAAGTGAAGGGACCACTCCAGAAACTGTTGCCACTTCATCAAAGGCAAAACCAAAGGAAAAGGTAAGGGAAGAAAAAGGGTAATGGACTTCCAAAGGCACCAGAAGACTTCAATACTACTTCGGTATCTATTTCTAACCCCTCTATTTATGAAGAAAGATTGAAGAATAGACCTTTGTGTCCTGCTGTTAATGTGAATCTTAAGGAAGTGGATAAGATGGGATTCAAGGTGTCAAAATTTCTAGATTATTACAAGCCTCTGATTCAAATTAAAGACAATTTCTACCCTGACATAGTTAGAATCTTTTATAACAATATGTACTCCACCTCTATGACTAATGAACAAGGAGAAATCACTTCTTATTCAATGGTTACAAAGATGAGAGGAAAGAAAATCTCCATTACTTTTGAGATTTTGAATGGTTTTCTAGGGACAATTGAATATGTTGAAGAGTTATCTACTTTATTAGAAGAGGAAATTTTTGGATTGTTGAGGCCTGGTGAATCCTTTAAAAATGTTCTTTCATTTGAGCCATCTGCTATGCCACCACTTCAAAGGATTATTCACTACATCTACTCTAGATGTCTAGTGAATAAAAGTGGCAATTACACTTATTTGGCTTACATGGATTATAGAAATTTGGCAAGGATTATGAAGAAGGAGAAAAGAAACATAGGAGAAATGGTTTTTGATGAGATGTGGAGGCTTGTGCACTCAGGTTCAAAGAGAATGACAGTGCCCTATCCCTATTTGGTATCCTTCATTTTGAAAAGCCTCAAGATTTGGCACATCCTGGACAAGGTGGTTGAGCCAATTCCATTTAGGCAGGTACACCTTCACAGAATGAATATTGATGTGCAAAACCCTCAGACACAGGCCACGAAACCTAAGAGGAAGGCCACATCTGTTACCTCACAGGGACAGGATGAGGCCCGGTCGTCTTCTCCTCCTCAGCCTTCATCTACTCCATCCTTTGCTCATGCTGCTATACATCAATACATGGAGACTGAGTTTAGGAGAATGAATGAGGCCTTCATGTCTACCTTTCAGGCTTAGACTCAGGAATACATAAATGGGGTACTTCATGCTGCTATAATTATTTCACAGGTAGGACTTTAGATGTTGCTATCACATCTATGTCCAAGGACCTTCTTTCTTTCAAAGAAGCAGTTTTAGAGAAAATTGATGGATTGGATTTGGATTGGGTCTCTTGAGTTGGTTGTCAGAGAATCTCAGCATTCCACCTCCTCCTCCTTCTCAATCTCTAGAGGATCCACCTACTGATGTTGTGCTTACCATGATAGACTTCTCTTCCATCCTTAATCCTGAGCCACAACCCATTCCAGCTTTCCCAGTATCCTCTATGGCTCCCTCTGACTCTTCCATTGATCCTCAGCCCACTACTGATATACCTTCCTCTCCTCCTCCTCAGTGACCCTTCTTGTTGATGACAAAAAGGGGGAGAAGAAATCAGAATCTGCTAGTTTTTGGCTTTTAAGAAATTCTTGTTTTTAATTTCTCTTTAACTGCTTTTGTACTCTTGTTAAGTACCTTTGATTGTATGGTGATTTAGTTTTATGCAGTTATTATGCTTATATGCTGTCTGATTCATTCTTATGATCTCTGGTTTATCTCTTAATTTCACTTCTGATTTATAGTTTTGTCATCATTAAAAAGGGGGAGAATGTTGATACCTTATTTTGATGATGACAAAATGAAATGAGTTTTATGTTAAAAAGAATTTAAGAGATTGCAAAGTGTTTTTTGATTCAATGCTTCAAAAGAATGCTCGAGTATTTATTCAAAGTGTTGGTTCTTAAACTGAGTTTTATGCAGTACTCCAAGTATTGACATGAAGTATTGTCAATACTCGAGCATTGGAAGTCAATGCTCGAGCATCGGGTTTTGAAAATGAGGTTTTAATCTGTGCTCTCAGTGAACACTTCAAGTATTGGCATGAAGCATTGCCAATGCTTGAGCACTAGTTTCTCAATGCTCGAGCATCGGGCTAAGTCAGGACTCTCAGACAGTGCTGTAATGAAATACTGCAAGTATTGGTTGACAGCAGAGCCAATGCTCGAGCACTAGATTTACAGTACTCGAGCATTGAGATTTCTGATAACACCACCAATCAACACTTCAAGCATTAGCTGAAAGTATGGCCGATGCTCGAGCACTAAGACTCAGTGCTCGAGTGTTGAATGTTTTTCATAACATTGTTAGACAACACACGAAGCATTGGCAGACAGCACAGCCAATGCTCGAGCACTAGAGATTAATGCTCGAGCATTGAGAGTTTTTGAGAACACTATCAGTTAGTACTTCAAGTAGAGGCTTCCAACACACCAATGCTCGAGCATAAGGTCATAGTGCTGGAGCACTGAGATATTTTACACATCACTGGAAGTAAACACTGCCAGTATTAACTGAAAGCACAACCAATGCTTGAGCACTAGCATCTAATGCTCGAGCATCGGGATAAATCTTTTAACTATTCACTAATACTCTCTGAAAATGCTCTAGCACTGATTTCCATCACTCCTAATACTCGAGCACTCCAATTTTATCACTCGAGTATTGAACTCCTTTTTACTCTTCTTCATACTACTTTCACATAATGCTCGAGTAATCTTAAGAAGCATTATCAGTACTCGAGAACTATGATTTAAACATTCGAATATTTGATTCTTTTTCAAACACTTTCAGATAATACTCGAGTATTGTGTTAAAGCATTGAACTTTTCTTTGAAATATTCATTGCAATACTCGAGCATCAAAGTGTCATGCTTGAGCATTACTTTTCTGACAGCTTTTACTACTGACACACCGTATCTACTTTACATACCTACTTTCCTCTTCTGTGTAACGACATTTTGAATATTATCTATGCTCATAAATGCAGAAGCTTGTAACAATAAATGAGGAAAGAAGCACAGGGATGGTCCGAGGCTCGTAGACTTTAACGTTCTTCTGCAACATTCGCCGTCATGTGACCCTGCAGCATTTAATGCCATTAATGAAGAAACCAAATGGTCGATGATGAGAGTAACGGCTACTCAATGGAGTCTAACGGACATTTAAGAACTTCTCAACTATAAAAAGAGAAGCATTCAATGCAGAGAAAAATAACGATGAATATTTTGAGCTTTAAAATGACATTTATTTCTTTCTCTGTACTCATTCAAAAACATATTTATTGTGCTTCATCATTAGCCATCCACTCTTTTGAGAGAGATTTTTGTGGCAAAAATACTTCGTAAACTTGTGAGAAACTCAAGGACGAGACCTTGAGTGAACTGGGATGAAAGTGAGATAGAAACAAAGAGCAAGAGACTTTGTTTTAGTAAGAAGTGACAGGGGGAGTGAATTTCCAGATTGTACAGGCTTGTGAAGCCTCAATTCCTTACTGATAGTAAATTTAGAAATCTCGGAGGTGCTCTGAGGACTGGACGTAGGTCAAGAAGACCGAACCAGGATAAATCTATGTGTTCATCATCTTTCATAACTCTCGATGACTGTTTCTGGTTTTGTAATTTTAAAGTGATAAATTTTTTATTAGAACAATTCACCCCCTCTCTTGGCCAAATCATATTATAACAAACCGTAGATAATGACACGTTTATTTCTATGCCTAAATGGTTGAAATATGAAAAGATACATACATATTTGGAATCGTGATAAAAACAGAGCAAGTTATGTGGTTTTCACACAATTCTGAGACAGTCAAAATTTTCACGTAAACCGTAGATCATGACACGTCAACTTCTGTGTCTAAATGGTCAAAATTTGAAAAGACACATGCATATTTGGAATCCTGATGAAAAATTGAGTAAGATTGGTGGTTTTCACCAATTCTGAGACAATCAAAATTTTCACACTTTTTGGCCCTATGCATGTAAATCGTTGATCATGACGCATTCATTTCTGTGCCTAAATGGTTTAAATTTTAAAAGATACATGCTTATTTGGAATCCTAATGAAAAACTGAGCAAGATTGGTGGTTTTCACACAATTCTGAGACAGTCAAAATTTTCATACTTTTTGGCCCCGTGCACGTAAACCGTAGATCCATGACACGTTCATTTCTATGCCTAAATGGTTGAAATTTGAAAAGATACATACATATTTGGAATCCTCATAAAAACAGAGCAAGATTTGTGGTTTTCACGCAATTCTGAGACAGTCAAAATTTTCACTTTTTGGTCCCGTGCATGTAAACCGTAGATCAGACACGTCCATTTCTATTCCTAAATTGTTGAAATTACAAAATATACATGCATTTTTGGAATCCTGATGAAAAACTGAACAAGATAGGAGGTTTTGACACAATTTTGAGACAGTCAAAATTTTCTAACTTTTTGGCCCGTGCATGTAAACCGTAGATCATGACACGTCCATTTGTGTGCCTAAATGGTTGAAATTTAAAAAGGTGCATGCATATTTGGAATCTTGATGAAAAACTGAGGAAGATAGGTGGTTTTCATGCAATTCTGAGACATTCAAAATATTCAAAATTTTTGGCCCCATGCACGTAAATCATAGATCATGACATGTCAATTTCAGTATCTAAATGGTTGAAATTTGAAAAGATAAATGCATATTTGGAATCCTGATGAATAACTGAGCATGATAGGTGGTTTTCATGCATTTCTGATATAGCCAAAATTTTCATACCTTTTGGCCTCGTGCTCGTAAACAGTAGATCATGGCAAGTCCATTTCTGTGCCTAAATGGTTGAAATTTGAAAAGATACATGTATATTTGGAATCCTGTTGAAAAAATGAGCAAGATAGGTGGTTTTCACGCAATACTGAAGTAGTCAAAATTTTCAAACTTTTTGTCCCCCTGAACATAAACCGTAGATCATGACACGTCAATTTATGTGTCTTAATGTTTGAAATTTGAAAAGCTACATGCATATTTGGAATCCTGATGAAAAACTGAGCAAGAGTGGTGGTTTTCATGCAATTCTGAGACAGTCAAAATTTTGGCCCCGTGCCCGTAAACAGTGGATCATGACACGTCAATTTCTGTGTCTAAATGGTTAAAATTTGAAAAGATACATGCATATTTGGAATCTTGATGAAAAACTGAGCAAGAGTGGTGATTTTCACGTAATTCTGAGATCGTCAAAATTTTCATACTTTTTGGCCCTGTGCGTAAACCTTAGATCATGACACGTCAATTTCTGTTCCTAAATTGTTGAAATTTCAAAGGAAACATGTGTTTTTGTGATCCTAGAGAAAAACTGAGCAAGATAGGAGGTTTTCATGCAATTATGATACAGTCAAAATTTTCATACTTTTTAGCCCTGTGCTCGTAAACCGTAGATCATAACACGTCCATTTCTATGCCTAAAAAGATACATGCATATTTGGAATCTGTTAGAATGGCTGTCACCCAAGAGGGGTGTGAATTGGGTGTCTCAAAAAAAATTCTTTTCGAAACTTAGTTGATCAAAACACTCAAATCCTGAGTCGATAAAAACAGAGTATGAAACCAGATTATATACTGGAAAATCAATATAAGTAAGTGAAGATGAAAGAACAAAAGACACACGACTATTTATCCTGGTTCGGCCTTCTCTGACCTACGTCCAGTCCCCAGAGCACCTCTGAGATTTTCAATCCACTGTACTATCCAAGTTTAACCGGTACTTGGAAAACCATTACAGTCACAATGTCATCCCAGACACTTGTGAATCTCATTTCAAGTTTGTCACGGTGGGTACTTGAAAAACCCCATAAATGTTTCCAGGAATTTATGAACCCACTCAAGTTTGCACCGTAGGTACTTGAGAAACCTTTACAATCACTCCCCCTCACAAATTGCACAGAGACCAACATGCTCTGTTTTCTCAACTCAAACTCAACCCAACAATCTCAAGATCACAATCTTGGGTTTCTCACGGAAATACAATGAGTTTGGATGAATCAATAAACTACTCTCTCAAAGAGTGGATAAATAAACATTGAAGCTCTTCGGAGAAGAAAATATCAAAGTCCTGATGATGCGCTCTGTTTTACATTTTCTGACTCCATATTCTCCATCTCTCATCTTTTTCTCTAGCTAGAATGCTTTTCATTTATAGCGCAGGCTTCGTTTGCTAGCCTTTGCTCAGAGTTTGAATAGCCGTTAAGGTGAGACTTGTATCCATTACTCACAACTGCTGCTTTCGTGGTCTTGTCTGCAATGTTGCAGGTTGTATGTCCAACGTCTGTAAGCTTGTCCGTTGAGAGTCCACGCTGGAGAGGAATTTATCGAACCCATTTCCTGTTACTCAGTCAAAGCATAACGCATTTATGGGAGTAGGTATATTTCAAAATATGCAAGCACAAAAACGGAAAGCTTTGGTAGATGATAGGCTAGCTGTGTCAGAAGCTTCGTTAGAAAATAAGGAACTCAAGTTGAAGAAATTCATGACTCGAGTTCTATCTCATGGGTTTATAGCAATTTGAAACGTTATGTGATAAAACTTTAAGTTTTCCAAAATGCCTGACTCGAGTTAAGAAAACTTTAATTCAGAAACTCGAGTTTATAATGAAAGTTTTATAATGTAGTTTCAAAAACTTTTATTTGGAAACTCGAGTTCAGAATGCAAGTTATGAAATCATGTTGTGAAACTTGAGTTTTGAATAAGCATGACTCGAGTTTTATAATAGGAAAGCATGAAACTCGAGTTTTGTAAATCATAGAACTCGAGTCATTAAAACTTGCATGCTACAACTTGAGTTTTCAATTCAAGTATTGTGAAAAACAGTTTTGGAACTTGAGTTGTGAAGCTCTGGAACTCAAGTTTTAGTGAAGCAAAGTCGTTCACAGAGTTTCAAAGGTTCGAAACTCGAGTTCTGATTCCTGGAACTTGAGTCGTTTCAACTTGAAGCTGAGAACTCGAGTTTGCATTGGAAGTTTTGGGAAACTCGAGTTCTCCAAGCCTGTAAGTCGAGTTCTACCACATGGAAATCCCAAACAAGAAGATTTTAAGCACGAAACTCGAGTTTTGTGAAGCTGGAACTTGAGTTTTACTTCATGGCTTCAGCTTGCACATGTCAGGTCCACTTTTCAGCACATGGCTCAACTTGCAACGCCCATAGCTCTCTCAATTCAACTCCAAATCATGAAAATAATATATCAATGGAAAGCCCTGCATGTCTAATTTCATATGAAACAAGAATCAATCCAATACATGTTATATAAAGAAAGTTATGTTAGATACAATAAGCAAAGGTCAGTGATAAGATGTTAAATTTAACCACCAATTTTCGAAAATTATATCTCATTCATCTGAAATTATTTGAAGGTGTTATAGGTGTCTATGAACCGCATTGAGTCTAGTTTCATATGAAATTTGTTTCACATCAATCGGAGTTGTATTTTGTGAGATATGGTCAAAATACCAAACATATGTCGAGCTGACAGAAAACCTGTGCCGAAACTCGAGTTCTGTTTTCCTGGAACTCGAGTTGACACAACTTGAAGCTGGAAACTCGAGTTTTCACTTCAAGTTTGTGAAATTTGAGTTCTGCAATACTGAAACTCGAGTTCTGACTCAGAGAAGCTGAAACTCGAGTTTTGGATGGCCCGGTACTCAAGTTTTGACCCCTCTTCTTCCTAGAACTCAATTTTTGCTTCAGGAAGCTCCAGAAACTTATCAAACTCGATTTTTAGCATCCAGATAAAGCTTAGATGAATGGTAACTCAATGAAAGATGATTAAAAACATTTTAACATTTAAATTGAGTTATTTAACCACATCATCTTCCAATTTAAAAAAGGATGCACAAATATAGTTGTAAATCAATATGCATTATAAAAACCTTTGTCAAATCAATATGGATATGAAAACTTTTTGCTCTATTAAATTTGACTTCATCAAAACTAATCATATCTAACAGAATCCTGATGAAAAACTAAGCAAGATAGGTGGTTTTCACGCAATACTGAGATATCAAAATTTTCATACTTTTTTGCCCCGTGCACATAAATATAGATTATGACACGTCAATTTCAGTGTCTAAAAGTTTGAAATTTGAAAAGATACTTGCATATTTGAAATCCTGATGAAAAACTGAGCAAGAGTCATGGTTTTCACGCAATTTTGAGACAGTCAAAATATTCATACTTTTTGGCCCTGTGCACCTAAATCGTAGATCATGACACGTCCATTTCTATGCCTAAATGGTTGAAATTTGAAAGATACAAGCATAATTGGAGTCTTGATGAAAAACTGAGCAAGTTAGGTGGTTTTCACGCAATTCTGAGACAATCAAAATTTTCATACTTTTTGGCCTCGTACACGTAAACCGTAGATCATGACACATCCATTTCTGTGTCTAAATGGAAGAAATTTGAAAAGCTATATACATATTTGGAGTCCTGATGATAAACTGAGCAAGATAGGTGCTTTTCACGCAATTATGAGACAGTCCAAATTTTCATACTTTTTGGCCCCGTGCACTAAGCCGTAGATAATGACACGTCCATTTCTGATCCTAAAAGGTTGAAATTTCTAAAGATATATGCATATTTGGAATCTTGATGAAAAACTGAGCAAGATAGGAGGTTTTCACGCAAATCTGAGACAGTCAAAATTTTCTAACTTTTTAACCCCGAGCACGTAAACCGTATATCATGACACGTCCATTTGTGTGCCTAAATGGTTGAAATTTGAAAAGATGCATGCACATTTGGAATCCTGATGAAAAACAGAGCAAGATAGATGGTTTTCACACAATTCTAAGAGAGCTTAAATTTTCATAATTTTTGTCCCCGTGCCCGTAAACTGTAGATCATGACACATCAATTTCAGCGTCTAAATGGTTGAAATTTGAAAAGATACTTGCATATTTGGAATCCTGATGAAAAAATGAGCAAGATAGGTGGTTTTCATGCAATTATGAGACTGCCAAAATTTTCATACTTTTTGGCCCCGTGCACATAAACCGTAGATCATGACACGTCCATTTCTGTGCTTAAATGGTTGAAATTTGAACAGATACATGCACATTTGCAATCCAGATGAAAAACTGAGCAAGATTGGTGGTTTTCACACAATTATGAGACTGTCAAAATTTTCAAACTTTTTGGCCCCGTGCACGCAAATCTTAAATCATGACACATCCATTTTTGTGACTAAATGGATAAGTTTTTAAAAGATACATGCATATTTGGTATGCTGATGAAAAACTAAGCAGGATAGGAGGTTTTCAAGAAATTCTGAAATAGTCAAAATTTTCATACTTTTTGGCCCCGTGCACGAAAACCGTAGATCATGACACGTCCATTTATGTGACTAAATGGTTGAAATATGGAAAGATACATGCATATTTGGAATCCTGGTGAAAAACAGAGCAAGATAGATGGTTTTCAAGCAATTCTGAGACAGTTAAAATTTTCATACGTTTTGGCCCCGTGCACGTAAACCGTGGATCATGACACGTCCATTTCTGTGCCTAAAAGGTTGAAATTTCTAAAGATACATGCATATTTAGAATCCTGATGAAAAATTGAGCAAGATAGGAGGTTTTCACGCAATTCTGAGACAGTCAAAATTTTCATACTTTTTGGCCCCGTGCACGTAAACCGTAGATCATAATACGTTTATTTCTGTGTCTAAATGGTTGAAATTTGAAAAGATACTTGAATATTTGGAATCCTGATTAAAAACTGAGCAAGATTGGTGGTTTTCACGCAATTCTGAGACAGTCAAAGTTTTCATACTTTTTGGTCCCGTGGACGTGAACCGTAGATCATTACACATTCATTTCTGTAACTAAATGGTTGAAATTTGAAAAGATACAAGCATATTTGGAATCCTGGTGAAAAACTGAGCAAGATATGTGGTTTTCACGCAATTCTGAGATAGTCAAAATTTTCATACTTTTTGGGATGCACGTAAACCGTAGATCACGACACATCTATTTCTGTGCAAACGGTTGTAATTTGAAAAGATATATGCATATTTGGAGTCCTGATGTAAAACTGAGCAAGATAGGTGGTTTTCACGCAATTCTGAGATAGTCAAATTTTCATACGTTTTGGCCCCGTGCACGTAAACAGTTGATCATGACATGTCCATTTCTATAACTAAATGGTTGAAATTTGAAAATATACATACATATTTGGAAAAATGATGGACAACCAAGCAAGATCGGTGGTTTTCACTCAATTCTGAGACAATTAAAATTTTCTTACTTTTTGGCCCCATGCACGTAAACCGTAGATCATGACATATTCATTTCTGTGTCTAAATGGTTGAAATTTGAAAAGATACATGCATATGTGGAATCCTGATGAAAAATTGAGTAAGATAGGAGGTTTCCACGCAATTCTGAGACAGTCAAAATTTTCATACTCTTTGGCCCCGTACACGTAAACCGTTGATCATGACACCTCTATTTCTATGCCTAAATGGTTGAAATTTGAAAAGAAACATGAATATTTGGAATCCTGATTAAAAGCTGAGCAAGATAGGTGGTTTTCATGCAATTCTGATACAGTCAAAATTTTCTAACATTTTCACCCTGTGCACGTAAACCGTAGATCATAACACGTCCATTTGCTTCTCCATCCTTTTCCATTTGCTTTTCACTGCCACTTTCACAAAGTTCTCAGCTCCTATTCTTGTCCATTTGCTTCCCCTGAACTCACATCCTTCTCCATCAGCCTTCTCCTACTCGTCGCCAGTCGATCTGCCTCACCAACACTTCTCCATTTGCTCAGCCCTCTCATGCTTTGTTCATCTTCCTATCCTCCTCCCTTGCCCATTTCAATCGTAGCGAGCTTTGCTTGACCCTTGATCTTCCTTCAGAGCTTCTACAGATGGTGAATCGCTGGCTCAGGCCGAGGTGCTTCTCCTTTTCCTTTCTCTCTTTTCGGTTTACACGTTTCTTAAGTTTTTATTGTGTGGATTTACCGAACATTTTGGGCATTAAGGTGTACCCACTATTCATGGCTGTCGGAGTTGCTGTAGGTATTTGTGGGTTTCAATTGGTTCGCAATATCCTCATCAATTGCTGTAGAAATATTGAGATGTCTTTTTAATATTGCTGCAACTTGCTTGTTTTTCAAAAACCGCTTATAACGGATAAACTTAATTCATCAAATCGTGTGAGTTCTTGAAGGAAGAGTGCAGAGTTCTCGGGTCGTGGTGGGTGGAGAAGAACAAGGCATGGCTCACCGGCACTATAGAGAATGGGTTTTGGACTTGCAGGAGGATGAGGACCTTCGTGTTCTTGAGTATGTATAAAGCATCGATCTTTGTGAAAAATGGAGATGCCACACTTATGTTCAAGTGGTCTTCACTCTATAACAGTCAGGGTACATTGGGATGGCATTGGTAATTTCATATTACCACACTAAAAAATATTTTTCTTATTTTGCATCTCAATTTGATATATTTGATAATTTTGGCCAGTGCATCTTAATTTGAGCGCCATATACAAGCTAACTATAAAAAAACTATTAACATGAGCATCTTAATTTTATATATTTTCTTATTATGTATCTTTGTATCCTTAGGCTTCAAAATTAATCTAACATGCTTCTCCATATACAAGCTAACGATCCATACACACACACACATGTATGTTTATAATGAGTTATACCCCCAAACAACAACAACAACAAAAAGTTATTATGATTTTTTAGACGAATGTAATAACTAAGGCAACCCTAAGCCTATTAACATGAGCGCCAACGTCATTAGTTAATAACGACATAGAGCAGAATTAACTTGGAAGATTGTTTTATTTCCAAATTTGAATTGCATACATTTTTATCCAATCTCAACTATTTAATTCACCACAATATCTCTCAATTAATAAAATAAGTACAGAAATACTTTGTGATTTATACTTTTTTTAAAAAAATTCCATTCACATGTCTTAAAATTATATATGATCCGTCCAAAATTAGTATCTTTTTTCTTTGAAAAATACTGACAAGTTTAGAATATTCTTATAACATTAAGAATATATATCAATTTATAATTTCAAAATAAAAATTATATTCGCTAAATGTTATTTTCCTCCTAACAGGAAAAGGCGTTAAAGAGACGAAAGCTAAAGAATGACATCGCAAGACATTGAAATCCTGCCAATAATATGCATTACATGGGAATGCAAAAAAGGTAAGAGTAAGACATATGTACAAACCTTTTGTTTCTTATTTTCATTTTTATTTGAAAAAACCGACTGTCTTATTAATAATTTTTTTTGCAGACTATCTTATTAATCATGAATGGTTTGGTTTGGCAAGTTTTCCGATCTAATATAGTGTTTTGAAGAGTTCGCATTCTACTTTGAATTCAAGAGAAATACACTTAAATAGTGTGCATGTTTATCTTTAAGTTAGAAAAGGATGCTTATGTAAATAAAAATATAACTCCTTCCCCATACGTTAAAAAGGTAACTTCCATCACTAATCCAAATGGATACACTTTACCTCATATTGCTCTTATAGCTCTGATGTTAGAGGACCCGCTCAACGTTATAATAATAATAATAATAATAATAATAATAATAATAATAATTTAAACATGACAACCTTTTATAATTAACTAATTGAGTCCCTGCTCAGGAGAGAATGACGTTTTGATGAGCTCAATCGAAAATTCTGACTTGGTTGATGGGAAAACATTTATGATAATATATATTTTATCAAATTATGTGTGTATAATATAATTCAACAGTTTTCTTATCAACTCGGCTCAAATATAAGTACATATTTTTTAATTATAATAAATGAGTTATTTTCACACCAGTTCAATTTTACATGCCACCCTGTGATCAAAAAGGCATTGTGAAAACCATGTCTGTCTGATTCCTTTAGGTTGAATAATTTTCTCATAAATTTGTAACCTCACCGATCAATGATGAATTATTTCAGATCATGTGAGATGAGAAAAATTAAAGTCAGTATTTTTTAGTATAAATTATGGGGATTTGGTTAGCTTCTCTTCCTATAAGTGAGTAGAACTAGTATCTCCTATCCCATTATTATATTGTAAGTTGCATGAAAGTATTAAATTGAAGTTCCAAGGTGTGAAGTTTTTAAATACAACTTTAAAAAGAAATTGTTTTGTATAATATTTAAATAAGTTAGGATATGAAATCGGGTTATAAGATTCAAAGAGGAACAATTAAATTTACGTACCCTACATTGTATTGTTTTCATATTTTGGTTAACTACTTATACATGAGATCAAGGGCGGACCTGTGTGTTGAGTTGAGTGGGTTCATCTGCACCCCAGACTTGGGAAAAGAAGACGGCTCTTAGCACTGAGAAGTGTCCTTGCTACAAACAATGAGACAGAAAAATTGAAGCACAATCCACGTTAAAATTAAAAGAGCGTCTGAACAGAAAAATCGAAGCGAGAGCGAACGAAGAACAGAGTAGCAGTTTTCGTCAGGTGAGCAACGAATCAGAGCTGAAGCACGGTGAGATCAGCTGGTCCTCTGCAAGATGGCAAGGTGAGATCAGCTGTGCCTTGCTCAAATCTATCCAGTCGATGACGAGAACGGATCTGAAGCACAGTGGAGTGGAGCATGGTTGAGAGTGGAGAGTTAACGGTGGAGTGGAGCACAGACGAGGAAGCTTTGTCGGCAAAGAGGTGGACGATTAAAAATATCACGCAGCGAAGTGGAGGACGAAAGCTTCAGGTACATGGGAAAAAAGGCAGCAGAAGAGAGTATTGTGCCAACGGGGTTTGTGACGTTGCTTCTGAATTTGGCTTACCTCGCGCTGTTCTTTGGGTTCAATCTTGTGCTGTTTTCTCTGCTTATTACCATTACTTTCACAGACTCGTACCTTTCCCTTCAGATTTAGATCCTCGTATCGATGTTCACTTGCCTTCTCTACCTGTCCTTGAACACGACGAAGTTCCTAGCTTCCTGCATTCTGATAGCCCATTATCACTTCATTGGGCAGCTCATATTAGAACAGTTTGACTGTGCCGTTTTGTGTTTTGATGGAAACTATGGAGGAGTTGGAGCGGGACTGTATAAGCAATATGTTGAAGTTCTGTTCCGTAAGCATTGGGCAGACCCAAGTACCTATTGAAGCCGAATGGGGTGCGACTGTAGGATTCAAAACCTCTAGGGAGGTAATTCCTATTGTGGTGCATGTTAAGGGTTCAAAAAGGACAAATTGCTTTCAATTGCAAATGGATCGGCAGAATTAGTCGTTCTATCGTCCAAAGGAAGAAAGTTATTGTTTTAAATTTTAATTGTAAACGGTTCAAATTCAGTTACGAATTTCTTTCAACGTTGCTTGTTGACTACAAACCGTTTGTTCAAATTTTCTCCTCCCCCAGCGCCCTCCTTTGCTCGTCGCCAATCTTCATGGGCTATGGTCATCTCCGTCCGCTCACCGTCTTCCTCATCTTTTCCATTATGTCCTCTCCGTCCGCCCTCCGTACAATTTGACTTATGTTCAAAATGGAGCATTGTTAATTACTTCATCATCTTCAAATGAAAGGGACGAGCTGCAGGTATGAAATGGAGCATGTTAATATTATCTCTTGTTAGCGCAAAAGCATCTTTAGCTTCAAGATTTATTGTTGTTTCTTGTAGCAAGAGTATGCAATTCACTTCATCATCAGAGTCGGAGATCAGTAAAATTGATGAGGTTCAAGTTTCAAAAGGTTCATACTGTGATGAAAGAAGAAAGCCAATTGAGAATGGCTTATTGGATCCCCACATGGTACTCTGTCCCGATTCCAGTCCTTTTCTATGGGTCTTTAGGGTTTTATGTTGGTTTTGTTCAATGTTTATAATGTTTATAATTTTTTCATCTGTGCATGTCATGCTTTGCAATGTCTGCATGTGATCATAAGCTGATTAATGGTGTTTTAGGACTCATAACAAACTGCTTCTATTGAAGTACTGGATTACAATAAATTTAGTGCCTTACAGATTTTAGAATATTATACTGAATGTAACACGTGGTACTGGCGCATTGTTTTCTGTTACTGACTTTATGTTGAGATGAAAGACAAATTTTCTACTTGTTTGCACTCTTCATCTTCCACGCCAACCGAAACATCCATTTGGTGGATTTATTGAATTAAGAAGTCTTCTATGCATGAAAGAAGAGCTTTCAATTGGCATCAGACTTAGAGGATCTTTTTTTCCCTTTGTTATTATTTTTCTAATTTAGATTGACATCTTACGAGGTTGAAGGACGCTACTTGTGCAAACCTCCATTCTGCTTGATGAATTCTCTTTAAAAAGTTTATGATTTCCAAGGCACGGAATGCTTATTTTCATCGTCAGGGTCCTACTAATAAGAGTTGCACATGTGCAACACCATGGGAAATTTACTGACTGTCCAGGGCACTACGGATACTTAAACATAAAGAAAAAATTCTGCAAATATTGAAGTGCATTTGTAAGGTATGGAAGTTTGTTTCTTGTATACTCTCTTTTCTCTTCTTTCCTTCTTATTCCTATTTTTCGAACTTGCCTTTTTGAATGTCTTACAATTGTACGCTTGGGGTCTGAGCATTTTGACGGGTATTCATTTTTGTTGGTGTTAGATCTCCAATATTAATATCCATAGTCTCTCAAATATTTTCAAGTCTGCTGAATTCTAATTCAGTGTGATTAATTCCGTCCTTTTTGGTGTAAAAACTTTCCTCTTCAAAAGAAGAAAAATAACTTTCAAAATCGATCTCATCCTTCAAACATTCATTTTTAAATGTGTGCTATACAAATTGACGATGTTCATTCTCTGTTTTCCATTTGACATAAATTGAGCAACATAAATAAACTTTCTCATCAGGGAGTTTAAATCCTGCATCTAATAATACAAATTCTGCACAGACTGATTGAACATTCAAATGTATAATAAAATTACATACACTGGTTCAAACATGTTTTGTGCTTTCTAGTTTCAATACACAGTTTGGAGGGTTTCAATTTGATACATGTGGCCGTTTGAACATAAAACAAGCATAAAAATATCTAGTTAGTGAGAGTATGCATTAATATTTATCATATAATAGTTAATCTGATAACTAAAGACTATCAATAATTTTTTACTCTCAAGGCAAGGTATTTATCTTCAACAGATCAAACTAAAACTCGGTTGTTCATGTTACAAGTAGAGACGATTTATAGAAGGCAAATTAGTAACCTCAATATATCACTTGCTCTGCTTAGCTGTAGCAGTTCGCTGAACAGTTGAGACGCCATCCACAAATTTTGTCCGGAATAGAACATTTGCATTATTGAACATGCCTTCCTTCAGCGAAACCACAATAAACTGAAAACCGAAGAACATAAAGAAACAAGGTTACATTTCTCTAAAGAAAGATATATAGAGGAAGACGTGTCTGGTAACACGTGGCTGCATACAATTGCTAAGAATCAATAACCTCCTAAGGGTGGGGTGGGTACAAGTCAAGGATTCAAGCCCTCCTGATGTGATCAAAAAATAAGAATCAACAGCATCTACAGACCTGATAATTCGCTTGAGTTTATTGTCATATCTTATCAGTTATCCACTACCGTGTCACTTTTTGAAGAATTAATATAAATGAAGATACACACCATCATTCAAACTTGAGTGTCTATTAGGTGCCCCAAAAAATGGCATAAGCTGAAAATATACATGTTCTGGTTGTGCTTGAAAGTAAATTTCTGGAGGATAAACACTGAATTTGCACCCCTCACAAGATTCTCCTTTTTGTTTCCTTTTTGGTGATTTCAACAACAAAAATTTATGATGCAAATCTCAAGGAATTTCTTGAAATCACAACGAAAAGTAATTGCATGGAATAAAGAAAAAGAATAACACAGTGCCTTCAATCCTCATACCTGGGAGTGGGGGAAGTGGGCTTTTATCATTCTCCCTATGTTTTGTGTGTGGCTTAAATCTAGTGCCACATCAACCTGCCACCAATTCAACAATTAATGCAACTAGGCTCTGCTGTACGAACATTGGTTCAAGAGTATTTGTGAAGGAAATAATAGCAGATGCAGAATTAAAACCAAACATAAAGAAACAAGTATGCATGAACAAGCACAAGCATTATGTAAGGGGCATAAATTAGAAGTGCTCCATGTTGTTATAATCAAAAGTTCAAAACTATGGAATTCAGACCAAAGTGTTTTTGTAGCAGGACAAGAAAATATTCTTTTTTCCTTTTCTTGTATTGGTAGCAAATGAAGCAGTTAATGATAATAAACTGTGAAAGCAAATGGGTTTTGGTTTCCAAGTTAGATTATGAGAAAATCTATATGATTAATTCAAATTCTCTTAATAAAGTTTTGTCGTGAGAGTTTCAGGGAGAGAAGGAAAAGCTGTCCAAAGCTGCTTCTTCAGTAGTCTTCTCTGTGGTGGTTAACGGTGAGAGCATGGCATTAGGCGCAGGGATCCTCGTTTCCCTCATTGTTTTCTTTGTCTATGGCAATTATAATGAGCCAAACTACGTGCCAATATTTTGATCTTTTTGAATACTCATGCAATTCTATGTTGGCTAGGTCTAGCCAGATAAAAATTATAAATAAATTCTTGTAAAGCATACCTCGTCAAGGATGTATATTGGAGCAGGCTTGAATAGAAGCAGTGCAAGAATCAGAGAAAGTGCCAGTAGTGATCGTTGGCCACCACTTAGTTCTGACAGGGACTGTTTCCACACGCTCCCAAATGCAACACGAACTTCAAGACCATCAAGAAAACTGCCACCTTCAAGACGTTCTAACTTTGCCATTGTCCCTGGAAGCAAAGTAGAAAAGATGGATCCAAAGTCCCTGAATAAACAGAACAAAAACATCTGAGTCAACCAATTTCATATAAATGAGGGCTATCAGAAAAATCATTCAAGCAGACAATTGCAAAGTAAACTCACTTGTTGACTTTAACCCAGGTAACATTTAGCGTTTCCTTTTTCTTCTCATCTAGCTCTTCAATCACCTT
>JANTPZ010027033.1:0-13997 GCA_025593235.1 Vachellia pachyceras
TTTGTTGTTATTTATATATTAAGTTGTTTCATTTTATTTACATTTCATTTATTTATGTTATTTACTGTTATTTATTGTTCCTAGAATTTACATTTTCTTTATCTTTTACTTTCCATCTCTATTTATTTTTTATTTTTCATTATTCATTTTGATTTTGTTACTTCTTATCATGTCATTATTATTATGCTTATAGCACTATAACTAATATATATATTATTTTATGTTATTGTTAACTTTATGTCATTTACTATTATTGTTGCCATTGTTTATTATTTTTCTACCTTTCATTTACTCATTCATTTATATTGTGATATTCATATTGCTACATCTATACTTATTTATTGCTTCATTTATATTTATTTATATTATTGATACATGCTCCCTCTATATATAATTTATATTATTATACACTATATTTATATTATTGTTTATATTCATTTGCGAATTTAAATTTACTGAATTTATTTCATTAAAGTATTATTTCAATGGCTAGCGGCCAAAACATTTCTGTAATTCTGATTGAATGACATAAAGTCACATTCCTATTATAATAGTTCTTTTATGAAAGAACACTGTGGATACTTACAAATGGCAAAAAAAATTGTGCTATTTAAATAATCAAATTGCTACAAGTATCAAAGCCCTGAAGGCTTAATGTTCAAGCATCAAAATTTTGTAGCTTATAAAGATTTTATCTTTGGTCCAGAAGACCAATGTTTGGAGGAAGTGATGGTGTACTATTGAAAAATATGTGAGACAATAATGGTCATGATCACATTATATTGGACAGATTGATAATTGAAAGTTGAGCTTTATAATGATATCAAAATTATAAGAAAAAGTTACAATATGACCGGAAGTCATATAGAAAAGTACATGTCAATCTATTGAAAAAGGTTAAATTGTTTGGTTATGAAACCACAAATAACCATGAAATTTATATTGTTATATAATAATATATGGTAGTTCATGAAGAACTATCCGCTACAATATTGATATAGTTCCTGAAGAACTATATATTACAAAATTGATATAGTTTATGAAGAACTAGTTTAGTTCCTAAAGAACTAATATGAATTCCATAAATCTTTGTTAGAGTTTTGGTTTACCCAAAATTCTGAAGATGATATTTCAATTGGATTGAAATCCAAAATTTGTATGGGAATCATGAAGTACAAAGACTTTCAAGTGAAATACAAAACATGTTTACATGACTCACATTTGAGGGGGAGATCATTAGAATACAAGTGAGAACTAATTTTGTATATATTTCTATTTATGAGGGGGAGATTATTAATCCTTTTGATCTCCCAAGATATCCCCAAAATGGATATCATGATAAATGTAATATTGAGATTCTAAATCAATATGTTATGAAAATTGAAAATTTGATATAGTAAACCAGAAGTTTACTGATCTAGACAAAGTTATTGTTGGCATTACTTGTTTGATCATCCAAGACATATATAAAATGCAATATAATGTTAAAGATTGTATATTGACATCTATTGAAGAACCAGAAGATTCTTCATGAATAGCCATCACATTATATATAATTCAAAGGTTATCATGTGATGCTTATTCTCAATAGAATATGGATCATGAGAAGATCATTTATTATGATTTGAAATGGATCTCTACATTTCTGGAAATATATTAACTTATATGGGCCCATTTGAAAAGCATGTAAACCATACAAGTATTCAATAAATTTGACTAGATGCATCTATAATATGGTTACATGTGTGGTTATTAGTAACATACAGCCTGAAGTTTGCAAGATTGTTCAAACAAATCATTATGTTTATAAGTGCACGATTTCCAAATTATATGATCCGTAATAATTTATCAAAGCCTCCATATATAGCTTGATCAATGCTTATGAGAACAAGATTGTTATTTCAGTGTTGATATATCTGACTTGATATATTGCATCACTTATACATATTAAGCCAACAAAATTCTCCCAGTGAACAGTGAAATTGGCTTTTGGTCAGAAGCTAGATGTTTTCCATATTAAATATTTGAATGTGCAATGTTTATTCTTATTGGTCCACAATAATGCACTTAGATGGAAAGTTGAGATAAATGTTGGGCAAGATTATCCTCCTTGTTTGTCTCTAAATGAAATGAAATTATGTTCTAAAGAGAGCAAATGGGTTTATGAGGCTTGTACTGCATCGTTAGGTGATTATCATTTGGAAAAAATTTTTCACATGAGAGGAAGAAATTAAGTGACTGGAAACGAAAATATATTGAATACATTATTACTGTCAAATTTAGATCCTCAACTGAAAGAGTATGAACTAGAAGTTCATCGAATATTGCATTCATGAGATATTGTAAAAATATCTGTTAGATTGGATTACTGACCTAAATGAGAATTATTAATTCTCATATTCTAGTTGAAAATGCTCCAATTAGTATAAATGAAAATGAGACATGCTTAAAGCATGATAAACAATCGGTTCCAAATATTATGCTTTGGATAAAGAGGAGCATATAATTAAGATGATCATACTGAGAAGGCTGGCACTCTAACAGAGGTCAAGACATAACTGATAGGAAAAACATCAAGAGAGGTTTAAGTACCTGAAAATTAATATCAAAATCTTGATAAGTTAGGTCTTAATGAGAAAATGGAATCGAAAAGGATAAAGTTGTTGACAACTGTTTTGATAATAATATCACATGATCAAATAAGGATCTTATATATGAATATGTCATAAAAGGTTGACAAAATGATGATTGGCCAACATAAAGGAAAAAGATGCAATAGAATATGATTGCATTATTTTGATATTGAGAATTATGGACTAGTAGTCCAAATGTATGAAATATAAAGTTGTTATGAAACATATGAACATTGATGTGAAAACACAGGTTTTCACAATGATATGATGATGAGATATATTATTTTTGTTGTGGATGAAAAATAATTTCTAATTTGGAAGGATGTGAACACAAAATATGCCTACATTGGATATTATTGCAGCCTAAACATATGGCTCAATATATGTGAAATTTACATGAAAATCCTTGAAGGTCCTAACATGTTAGAAACATGTTTAAGAAAATCATGATATTAAAAATAGTTTATGTTGTATTTTATTTTGAAAGTAATGACTTTTATTTTGATATTTTGGTTACAAAATTTAATTTAATGGAATAGAAGTCCATTGTGATTATTCCATGTTAATTTATATGATTCGTTGATATTAATGTTATATATTTATTATGAAAATTAGATTTCTGCAGGTATACAAATGGACAGTGAAACTGAGATTTGATGCAATGATTTAGCATTTCCAAAAGGGATACTGGAGACTTGATGAATATGCTTTAAAGATATTATATGATGACAGTGTGTCATGCATAATTCAACCAAAAGGAAGATATGCTCTGAAAGGAATTAGAGATTATTTACTTGACGAGAATTCAGTATACTCTATCGAGATAAAAAGATAAAGGTGATGCTGTTTTCAGGGGGAGTAAAAGTAACGGTGTTATCATAAGGAGAGGTAAAAGTGATACCATTTCTAGGGGAAGAAAAGATCTTGATGTATTCTTTTTTCCTTAACCAAGGTTTTGTCCCACTGGGTTTTCCTGGTAAGGTTTTTAACGAGGCAGTTTCAATATATGTTGTGTACTCTTTTTCTTTCACTAGGTTTTTGTCCCATTGGATTTTTCCTAGTAAGGTTTTAATGAGGCACAACATTTATTTATGGACATCCAAGGGGAAGTGTTATAAAATTATATATAAATATAGATGTCCATAAAACCTTTTGGATTCCACTAAGGATGCTCTCCCTCTAAATGACAAATCTCATAACCTCCAACCCCTATGATTCCTTATGCTTAATGTCACATTCTTATAACTTCCAATGCCTTTATGTATATCATAATGTGGATTAATCCTTGTGTTTATGGCATGGTAACTCTTAGAAGGATGTGGTGCCTATAAATAGAGTTGTAATACAAAGGATTGGATGTAATTGGAATCACATGTGAATGAGAATGAGAAATGCTCATATGCTCTCTTCCACAATCTCTTGTCTACTCTTATTTTGTATGCTCTCATTTTTTTGTTTTGTAACAATTCTCAAATAGCCTTTCAAACGAATTTTAAGGTGGAGAAGATGGATTCCTACTTCATCAAAATAAATAATTAAGAAAAATTGCAGTGAATAATTTTAAATATCCTTATTATATTAACACCGCCACTTCAAGAAAAAGTGCAGTGAATAATTAAAAAAATGACAAATATACTCACATGTTTTGGGGAAAGCAGCTTAAATGTTTTACACAAATATACTACTTAAAAAATAACAAATATTATATATATATATCATCTTCATATATGGTATCAATTTATATTCAATCACATCCAGTTGGATATGATAATAATATTTGTTAGTTAATTACATTAAAAAAAAATATGCTTGTGTGATTAACATGTCTTAGCAAGAGTAGATTTCCCTTGGACGTAACAAGTAATATATCACTTTAACTGAGAAACCCATGAGTTTAAGTCATAAAATTTCGAATTACTTAAGATGTATTGTCATTCCACTGCCCTCCTGTTTACTCTTGTTTGAATGTTCTCACCTCACTCATCTTCATTTTATTATTTGCCTTAACCTCGTTACCCATTTGAGAATCCGTTGAAACGTACTTTTACGTAAGTTGAGGTAAACATGTTAGAGGAGTTTTACTTCGACTTATATGTAACATAAAAAAAAGGAAAAAAAGAGCTTCTCCAAACGCACACTCACTCCCTATTCCTAGCATATATTTAATTAATTTGATTTATTTTATGTTATATTTGGAAAACATAAGTTAATCTTATATTTGTTTTATTTTAATGTGATCATTAACGTTATGTCAAATCCAATTACATTCGATTGACTTAATTTTTTTTTTGAAGAAAAATCTAAAGCCTAATTTTACAATTTTTATTGGGAGACTTAATTAATCCAAATTGCGGAATTCCTTTTTTATTGTGGTGACATAGCAAAAGCTTTTAAAGAAAGTCATCTTGAAGCACATAGAGGACAGAGTTCCCAATTGAACATAGAACAAAACTCACCGAACTATTTGACAAACAAAATTCATAGCAAGACCAAAAAAGATAAGCACTGACCAATCAGCCAAAATATTGAAACAAAACTCTTCAACTCACTCGCCTTCTATACAAACGTATCCTAACTGTCTAACCTTTGTCATGAAGCCAAACACATCTGCATGATGAAAATGCATCAGGCAATAGGTGCAACTATGAATATTCCTCATGAACTATATTGCAGTCAAGGTTGATGATATTTTCACCCCATTTTCAAAGATGAACCACTCAAACACATAACTGTAACCCTTTTGAAGTATGCCACAGTACCTATGAATCAAACCTCTAGTGTGCACAATCGCAAGAATTATATTCTTTTGACAACAATAATGTCATAATATCAATCATCGTTAATGAAGGATTTCGGACGTACCTGTAGATGTCGAATTATGAATATGCAGATACCCAGGCAATCTCTGGATCACAAATTGTCTTGAACCCAAAAAATTGTACACAACAAATTCACCGGGAGAAGAAAGATAGGACTTGGAGAGAAAAATGAGAGTTACGTGTTTCTGTAAGTTGTCGTGTGAAGAGGAGTTATTCTCTATTTAATATAATAATTTTAATTTGAAACACAACTGCCCACCACTTGCACAACCGTTCCTATATCTAATCAAATCTAATATCCTTTTTGGGAAAATCACAATTTCCTTCCCACAAATTTCCTCATTCGTTTTTTACCGCTAAAATGGATTTTGAGCCTAATCCAACAAGGGTGGCCCATATTTCAACAATTAACATAAAAAATATATGAAGTTGAAGGCAAAGTAATAACAAAAAAGAATGGTAAACGAAAACCTTTCTATCAGCAAAGACGGCGGTGAAGGTGATATGAGGATTTTCGGGTCATAAAGGCCATTACTAGAAAAGACAAACAACCTTCAAGCAAATTATTTAGAATATGTTTGGAACTCCGTTGGGAGAAAGGAGTTTATGGATTTCAAGAAAGTTTTGCAGATTTCAAGATGGTTTTTATAAATTTCGAGATGATTTTTTATTGTATATTCAGCATCTAAATCAGGGGATCTTCCAGATCATCTCCAATATTGTACTCATCCTGGTAGCAGCAACACCTGCAAATAAACAATTAATCCGAGTCGCGTCCGAGGATACTGTCCTTAAGAGCTATTCCGCGACTACCTGCAAGTAAGTTGCGGCACTCCCCAGAATTAAACGGATTTTTCCTTTGTCGGATACAGGGAGCAGAACTAGCAAAAGGTATAATAGAACTCAGCAAAGTTAGGAACCGGAGGAGGAAAGTTTAGTGCTCGAAAGCTCAAGAGCTATGCCATTGAAACCTTGATTTGAAGCACCTTATATAGGCCATAACATTGTAGCAATGAAGAAAACATTTTTCCTCAAAATGCTGACAGCGACACCATTTTTTTTATGAATCGATTTTAGCATTAGAGATTAAGGCCATCAATGTGTAATATTCCAACGTCCCATCAAGGCCATCAATGTGTAATATTACACATTAAGGCCATCAATGTGAGTAATTAGGCAATTGGAGACAACGGTTGAAGACTTCAATATTCTAATGTCCCAATTAAAAGACAATTAAAGATTGCATTTAATTATAAACATTTCATTACTAAAATATCTAGTGCATTTGTAGAAAATATGATAAAAGGTGCTCAATCTATGTTTAACCTACGCACAAAGGGGTAGGGAAAATCGTCAGATTTATCTCTAGTGGCCCTTTGTCGTATGTTAATATACTCCTTCTCTTAACTTATTTACTAATCCAAGATCATATTACTGTATATTTACTTGGATCCCCACAATCCCAAGTCATGTGGGACACTTCCTTTAACACACCCACACACAATATTTACAACATTTTTACAGATTTTAAGATGGTTTTATCTCGAGGTACGTGCACCGTTGGGGAACAAAGTTCCCAAACAATCACATATAGAATGTGTGCCTATCGTTGACATGCAGCAAGCTGGAGACCTCCCCTAATGCCATCGTGGTTGGGTAGGAATGTAAGGTTGTGCATCCTAAATTTTTGTGATTAGCGTGCAACCAATGATGAGTACCGTCATTACCTTTGTAGAAGTATTGTTCACTAGTAAAGAGAAAGTATTGCCAATTATATTAAGCTAAGCTTAATTTCCGCAAATTTGATAATACATAAATATGATTGGCAATAAATGTAGGAATGCCAAATAGAGGAAAATGGCTAATGGATGACTGATTTGTAATTTGTGGGTGTTATGGTGCAATTATATAGATTGGGGAGCATTTAAGGAAGGTTTCATGACCCGTTTGCGAAGTGGGTATTACAAGTTTTCTACGTTAAAGCTGATGATTAATTTATTGATGGCCAATATTGCTTGAAAATGATACAAGAAAATAGAACGCTATTGAATTCTACACCGTCAATCACAATCACCCATGGACTACATTATATATTGGAATCAGATGCCTGAATAGGGAAAAGGGATGCAAGCATTTGATTGTGATACTGATGTAAATAAATTTATGTCCACTCCATTCAAGTATGCAAATAAACTGTTTATTGTTGTGTATCCAAATCTATGTTTATCCTTTGGAGTTGATCATTTCAACGCTTTTCTTTTTCTATAACTCAAGAACTATATGAAACTATGTGCCAAGACAGAAAGAAATCACATGTTCATTTTCAAATCAGAAAGGAGTAAATTGAGAGAACCTGCCTTATATTCTAACACATGTTTTAAGTATATTTAGTCCATTTTTCAAGGTATTTCTTCAGGACTTTTATCGCTTATAAATCAGATGGTTAACATGAATCTAAATCTTTTCAACAAATGGTGTGAAGATTCTTTTTCCCTTTTGGTTACAGATTTGATTATTTCTTAGGAGAGCATGTTCAGGTACTGACAAGTGTGTCTGTTATATTCCAACCTTAAAATGGATGCTTCACACAAAAGAGGAAACTGAATTTATTCCTCTGATTAATTATGCTTTGTGCTTTGTTTCTCATTTACATTATTCTAAACTTCCCAAGACCAATGAAATCCTATGAGACAATGAATCTTACAGTATCCTGAATTGTAATGAGTTGCCAATGATTCAACAAAAGTGAACCATAAGTCCATATACAAAGGGGTGGCCTCACGACCTGTTCAGAAACCATCAATAGGCAGCATCTCCAATTTTTATGCAAAACATTTGGATAATGCTTAAGCTCTCTAATTGCTTCATAGAAGGATATCTTGTGCAACGTGTGGATCAAATATAAGCATCCTTCAATTGGTTGATAACATCTATCATTGTTGGTCTCATGTGTGGATCCTCCTCAGTGCATCTTAGAGCCACCAAAAGGACATTGATAACTTGTTTAAGAACATTTGGTTTTGAAACCTCCTCTGCTAGGCTTGAATCAATAATTCTATAAACTCCTCCTGTTTCCTGCCATAAAGTTCTGACCCAACTCGCTATCTCGGTTCCCTCCATCAATGATGGATCCATTGCCTTCTTTCTGGTTATCAACTCAAGCAAAACTACCCCAAAATTATAGACATCTAAATCCACAGTATTTGCTGTTGTATATGTATTCTATGTTATATGCCAATGGAAACATGCTGTTTCATAAAAGAATTTCGAAATAAAAAGGAAAGAAAACATTCACAGTATGAGTAAGTGAAAAACCTGGAACAGATGAAGATGGTCCTGAAGAAGATTGATCCAAAAGCTTGGCAATACTGAAATCAGCAATATGAGGCTCCATATCATAATCTAAAAGTATATTTTTTGGTCAGATGGCACGGTGCAGAATGGCGGGATCATAGTCATAATGGGGATAAGCCAATCCTTGAGCGATTCCAGCTGCTATCCTGTACCGAACAGTCCAGCCTAGGGATAGTGGTGGATTCTTGTCATGCAAAACATCATGAAGGTTACCATTTGGCATGTAACTGTATAAAATTATACCATCGTCCTTTGTGAACAAAAAGTCTAGTAATCCGACAAGATTTCTGTGCCTAATCTTCATTAGGATTTTGATTTCTCTAACTATGCTTTGGATCTTTGTTTTGTTCGCTGCAAATGCAAGCTTCTTTACAGCATAAACCAGGTCTGGACCTAGTGAAACTTTATAAACAACTACAAGAGTTACTCTGTCAATAATACTCAGATTGTTTGGGTTTTTAGTAGCCTCCATCACTTCGTGAAGAATTGAGGAATAGCCTCTACTGGAAGGGATCTTGGCTTCCTCCTTACCGAAGAAGATGGACAAGAAAGAAAACACTCAACAATTGTTTTTTATATTAATGGAAAAGGTTGTTACTAAAACAACTAGATACTCTCTCTCTCTCTCTCTCTATATATATATAATAGATATGTACATTGTGGTCATAGTGGCGAAAAATCTGTCCGGGAAAAAGGGATAACAGCCACCGCAGGTTCACGATGACCTCACACATTTCATGCCCAGGCCTATAATGATTTGTACCTTTCAAGCCCTCCAGTTTTTGCTCTGTCAATGGATTTGCCATTTTTGTTTTGTATATGGACTTGCCTTTTTTGTTTTGTATGACTATATTCTATCAAACAGCAAAGCTGGTTTTGCAAAGTAATTTTCTACATAATCCTCCCACATTAAAACTCTACTTATATGATGGGAAAGTATCTGTACATGGACTCATTGACTCACTAAGTACCCAAACAAGAATCGGATCACTGGTTCAAACTTTGATTACGATACACAGCAAAAGTATTGAATAAATGGAGAAGAGAAAAAACGGGAGAAGATTCCCTCGGGGAGTTATGTTTTCACATATATATGGAAACTAACTTCCACTCACCCATACAATGCATACGGGAAATTAATAAAATTTGGAATTCATATACATAAAGAGAGAATTACTTTTACTAACCCATACCATTTCTTTATTTGTATTTCTACCCTAATCCAAATGGATCTGGAGCCTTATTCCCACCCACTCGTATATATACATATATGGAAACTGACTGACCCATATAATGCAACAATTGATTCCTAGATTCCACAAGATATGAGGATAGACTACCTATTTAAAAAAAACCTCAGATAAATGAAAAAACACATTCTGGATCACTCAAAACTAAATTACTGCATTCACAAACTCTAAATTTTCTGAATTCCCTCGTACTCATAAGATTTCATCTAGAGTCAGGAAACAGGCCAGTCCGAGGGTTGACGGGCTAGCCTGCCTCAACTTGGGAAGGAAAAACCCCAACCCAAGCCTGCCAGCCCACCATTTTTTATTATTTTTTTAAATATTTTTAATATATATTTATAATTTTTAATAAAAATAAATATTTACAAAAATAATTAACATGAAGTTAATTAGCTCCAAAAATATCTTCAGAATAAATTTTTATATATTATTTAGCAATTATAATATATTTAATAAATTTTATACATTCTAATCTAAACATTTTTTAAAAAATATTCATTTTTTATACATAAATAACAATAAGATTGAAAAATTGAAATAAGTATATACAATAATGTGTTGCATGGTAAATATAGTTAATGAAGATTTAACATTTTAGAAAGCTTACTTAAAAATAATTTTGTAAAAGAAAAAAATAAAAAAATAAAAATGCAGGTTGGTAAATTAGCCCTGAATAACTCCTGAGGGTTGGGTTCGTGCAGTCCGCATTTTAATGGGCTGCATTTTTTGCAATCCAAAACCACCTCAACCCACGGGTTGAGCCCGTTTTCGCGGATCTAAGTTCATCAATACAATTGCTATTATTTGTCTTATGCTAAATTTTTTTACTCTTGTTCATTTTTCTATTATTGGTGACTCATATTTTATTTTTAATTATTTCTTTATTAAAATTTACTTGAACATCTTCTACAGAGTAGAAACTTGGAACCTCCTTCTTAAGGACTCTTTTTTTGTTTCCCTCCCGATTTCCGGGGCGAAGACCCAACCCGCATCATGCATTTGAAAATGTGGGTAAGTTTTCCAACGGTGGCTTCTGCATACACAAGGACTTGAACTCGATACCTTACTTAAACTGAAACAAACCGCTTA
Organism: Vachellia pachyceras; assembly: GCA_025593235.1. Taxonomy (NCBI): domain Eukaryota; kingdom Viridiplantae; phylum Streptophyta; class Magnoliopsida; order Fabales; family Fabaceae; genus Vachellia; species Vachellia pachyceras. The sequence continues at coordinate 11,146 of JANTPZ010027033.1, forward strand.
CCACTTAATCCAACCAACCGTTGGTTGCTTAAAGAATCTTTATTTGGCTACAAAATTGATGATCCTAATCTAAATAGAGGGACATTAGCCATTAGCCCATTAGATTGAGATTTAATAGTGTTGCGGGGTGTTAAGATTGAATTTTTTTATCTTGGCAAAAAAAAAAAAGAATTTTTTTTCATTTTTTTTTCCAAATAAATTTTAACTCTTCATCACCGTTATATTTAATCTAACGGCTAATATCCTCAATTGAGGGGATCCTAATCCTAACTTTGTTTCGTTTTTTTTAAAAAAAAATTACTGTAGCTGTGACATTGTGATCCCCCCCCCAAAAAAAAAGATTAAAAAAAAAAAGGCAATTACTATAACTTCTTTTAGAACATGAAATCAAAAGATACATGCACTTACCATGATCCTAATCCTAGGGATTACTATCTCAATAATGCATTGATAACTTGTTTCATAGTAGGTCTCCTGCGTGGATTCTCCTCGGTGCATGCTAGAGCTATGATCAGAACTTGGGTGACTTGTGCAAGCAAGTCGGAAAATGGATTCGAAAATGGATTCGAAAATGAATCCAAAACCTCCTTTGCAAGGCCTGAATCAACAATTTTACAAATGTCTCCCGTCTCCCTCCACAAACTTCTGGCCCAAACCCCTTTCTCAGTTTCATTCATAAACGACGGATCTACTGCCTCCCTTCGGGTTATCAACTGAAGCAACACTACCCCATAACTGTACACATCAAGCTTCTCGGTAATTGTTGTTGTATGTGCATTTTCTGTTCCGGGCCAATGGAAAGATGTTATTTTTTGAAGCATTTGTAAATAGAAGAGAAAGATAAGATCACAAGATGAGTTGAAAAAGTACCTGGTGTAACATACCCTAGGGTGCCTAGAATAGATGAGGATGGCCTTGTAGCATATTCATCACAAAATTTCACTAGTTTGGCAATACTGAAATCAGCAATATGAGGCTCCATTTCAGAATCCAGAAGTATATTTTTTGGTTTGATGGCACAGTGCACGACGGTAGGATTACAATCACGATGGAGATAGGCCAAGCCATGAGCAATTCCAGTGGCTATCTTATAACGAACATCCCAATTTAGTGGACGAGAAACGTCCTTTTCATACAAAAGATCATGTAGGTTTCCATTTTCCATGTACTCATACCAGATTAAACCGCAGTATTTTGTGATCGAAGACCGTAGAATTCTAATTAAATTCCGGTGCTCAATCTTTCCAAGGATTTCAACTTCTGTAACCGCACTAATGATATTACCTAAGTTCCCAGCAAATTTAAGCTTCTTTTTAGAACAGATTATGCCAGAATAAGTTTGAGCTTTAGAAACAACTCCAGGAGTTCCTCTGGGGATAATCTTGAGATTGCTCGGGTTTGCCGTAGCATCCACTTCTTGAGCAGCTGAGAAAGAACCTTCATTGACAGGGATCTTCACTTCCTCCTAAGAAATCATTATTTAGAAAACTTTCAGAATAAAAGGGAGGAAGGATAGCAACTCAAAATTTCAGGGATGCTTAATCAAGAAATGAACAAGTAAAGACAGAGGAAACACTCAATAAAGCTTTATAATATTTAAGGAAAATGCTATTATCAAAACTTCTCTGTAAATTAACACTACTATCAAATCTAAATTGCCTAAAACTGGGTACTGAATACTTCATATGCATGTACATTTGAACGCTTATCAAATCTAACTTGCCTAAAACTGGGTATTGAATACTTTATCCACATATACATTTGCCCACAGGCGTGTGCACAGAGGATAGCAAATGATCCCCCTTTTCATGTTCATCCTATTAACTCGTGTCTTTCTAGGCCTTGTCTTCTCTTTCTTTTTTTCTTTCTTTGTTTTTTTTTTTGTGTTAAGCGACTCGCTCTTTGCTATCAACAAATAAAGCTGGCTTTGCGGCATTATTACCTGAACAATCCTCCCACATTAAAGCCGAACTTATCAGAAAAAAGGAACTTACTGCGATTAAATTCATCTACCACTGGTGAAATTAGAATACATACTGAACACTTTGTATAGTAAATACATATAGCAGAACAAAACGGGGAAAGCTTACATTAAAACAAAATAAAAAAAAAGGAACAAAGGAGAGAAAACAAAGCTTGTAAAACAGCTTTTTGATAGGAGCCTTGCTGACTAAACCAAAACTACCTGAAGAAATAGCGAGGCCAAAGCAGTGACGAAGGAATTTCCCAAATGGAATGAATCATTGTCATGTCCAACCAAAATTCCTGTACAAATTAGAAAAACGACAAGTCTCAGCCCTTCCAACAGCTTTGAATGGCTTGAATGTCAAACCATCATGATTCACGACCATCTTAGGTTCATGACTAATGATAGAAGAGGAAGAATGATTAGCTTATAGTGATATACATATTTCTTCCCAGCATAAAGCTCAAGTATGGGACAGAATACAAGGAACAAGATGTAGAACAATGAAGGAAAGGAAGCAGCTAAAAAAAGCAAGAGATCAAAACCTAGCAAATGGTTTTCATTGGAAGTACAACTTCACGGATGTAAATAACACTTGTCATTGTGTCTATGATGCTAATCCTACCTGGATCCGTGGGCGTTTCAAGGAATTCAACAATATCTATCATTTTCAATCTCTTTCCAGGATCTTTCTGAGTACATATCAAGGCCACCAATAGAACTTTGATAACCTGTGCCTTCACATTTCCATCTGAAAACTCCCCTGCAAGGTCTGAATCAACAATCTCTTCAAGTTTTCTTGTTCTCCTCCACACAGATTTAAACCACCCTACTAGAGTGGTTTCCTCCTCCACAAATGAGTAATCTAATACTTTCTTTCTGGTTA